>VDFB02266682.1:0-139726 GCA_007258455.2 Sequoia sempervirens | reverse complement strand
AGTGTACCTCATCATGGTTTCCCACAACCTGATTCGCAAGATATCATCTTCTAACAACTTGAGGAACTTGAGCTTGGAGACTTTCACTATCATTATTACCTACAAAGCAATGTTATATAGGGTGAGTCTTTTGGAAGACTCAGTAAGTGTCCTCAGTTTCCCATTAAATATTTCCTCATTTTGAACTTTCCAGATGTGCCACAGAGTCTCAGTAGATACACAAGACGAAAACAAGAAATGCTCTCTGCCAATTTTTTTTTTTTGAGTAAAAGAACTCTATCTAGCCTTACTTTTCCATTGGAGCTCCATACATCTAAGTTATTGCAAAAAAAATGCCAAAGTTCTTTTACATACAAACAACCAAAAAATATGTGATGTATTGATTCTAGAACCCTACACAATCTGTAGATTTCAATATCATAAGGAGATGACTTGAAAGGCAACCTGTGAAAGAGTAGCAACCATCTAAAGTAGGCCTTCCTTGGCTCTATTGTTTTAACCCAGTTATTTGATAAGATTTTAGCCCAATCATTATTGTTTAGGTTAACATTCCACACCTTGTTCAAGTAGTCAAAGGTCTCGTGTTGTTTGGTGAGTGTGTTATATATGGTTTTTGCTTTAAGCTTGTTGATGTTATCCCCACTTGACCATTGAAATTTTTTATACTGTTCTGCATTGGGATTATAACTTACCAGCTAGTTTATTTCACTACAAGCTTCCCTTGTAATGGAGTATGCTCTCCATTGGGTATCCGGGATGTGAAACTCATTTTTTAGTTGGGCCCATTCTTTTAGCATTCCATTATGCAGAATTCCAGAGAAGCTCTTAATGCCTTTGTTGTTCCAATTCTTGGCCGAGCAACCCTGTAGGAGAGCCAGGGGTTTACCATTCTGCTTGAGGTTCCACCAAATGGATCTTTGAGCAAATAAGACACTGCCTTGGGATACCTGAGAGTTGCAGATAAACTTTTTGACCTATTCTCATGCCTTCCAAATGCTTCTAAACACCACTGAGCCTTCTGGGAGAATAGGATAGGGACAACTAAGGAGCTCATTGAGGGGGAGGCCCTTCCAAGCTCTACCATTTTTGGGTGTTTCCCTTGAGATATTATTTCTAACTAATATTTTCCAGAGCTCATTACCATCTAGGGCCTTAAAAATCCACTTAGCATCCAATGCTATGCCTTGGACTTTAAGATTCTTTAAACCCAACCTCTCTTCTGCTTTGCTTACACAACACCAACTCCACTTGACCGTGTGCCTTTTCCATCAAACCAGAGAAAACATCGAACCTTTTTCTAGATTTCTTCCACCTGATAACTGCAAAACAACCATATTGTGGCAAATTATAGGCTATAAGATGAAAGGATCTTTTGGCATATTTGGATTCTCCTAGCCAGTGAGAGATACTACCTGTTCCATTTGCCTAATTTTCCTTCTATTTTGTTTTTGATCCAATTCCACATCTCATTTAAGTTTGGACACACTACAAAGGGGATCCCTAAATATCTCACCTGCTTATGTGCTCCTCCCCATTGGAAACCCAGATTAATTTTCCACTCTGGAGGCCTATCTTTCCATCCCAGGGGAATTGACTTAGATAGGGATATTTTTGCACCTGAAGCTTCAGAAAAAATATTGAGCTTTTTCATTAGATTGGAGACATTTTCTTCCTCTAGTAAGGGGAACAGAGATGTATCATCAACAAATTGGACATTCAAAAGCTCTTCATTATTGGGGAGTGTTATGCCTCTTACCTTTCGCGAGTGCACATTGGTTCTGAGCACATAATAGAGGGCATCAAAAGCAATCACAAACAAAGCTAGGGCTAAAGGACAACCTTGTCTGATTGACCTTTCGAGAGAAATTTCATCTGTGGGGGACCCATTAACATCCACCCGGGCTATAGCATCCTTAAACAAAGTGACTACCATGTTGCAAAAGGCTTTAGGGAATCTAAAGGCTTCCAAGGTTAGTCTAATGAAGGACCACTCAACCTTGTCATATGCCTTCTCAAAGTCTAACAATAGCATAGTAGCCTCCTGGTTAGAGCTTTTTTCCCACTCTAGAGCTTCCCAGCTAGTGATGAGATTCTCCAAGATATATTTTCCCTTCACAAAGCCTTTTTGGGTTGGGCCGATGAGCTTGGGCAACACTTTAACCAATCTTCTAGCCAGGGATTTTGCTAGAATTTTGTAAGAGACATTCAGTAGGGTTATAGGTCTCCAATTTTTTAGTTGAGTCTTGTCACCTTCTTTGGGGAGTAACTTTATGATGCCCTTGATAATGCTACTGCCTAGTGATCCTTTTTCTAGTGCCTCCTTGTATACTAAGAATAGGTCATCCACAATCCATTCTTTAAAGGCTTTGTAAAATTCTGTACGGAGCCCATCCACTCTCGGAGACTTGCCATTCTGCAATGAATCAATTGCCTTCTCTATTTCAGATTTAGAAATATCATTGCCCAGATTTACCACCTCTTCCCCATCTAATTTCTTGGGAATGACATTCCTGATTATTTCCCTTGTAGTAGTGCAGCCACTTCCCCCCATCTTCTGATGAGAACAACATCTTGTAAAACATGTAGAAATGTCTCTTGATTACCTCTTGATCACACACTACCCCCTCATCAACTTGTATCTGCTCTATTTGTTCTTTGAAGTTCTTTTCTTTTAGGAAATTAAAGAAAAAATTTAATCCTTTGTCACCATTTTCCAACCAGTTAAGCCTGGACCTGAATTTGGGACCCTTAATTTTCCTATTTTGGAGTCTCCTTAAAGAATCTTTGGCTATGCAAAGTCTGATACCTAGTTCTTCATTCTCGGGGTCTTTCTACAACCCTTATTTTGCTTGTAACAACCTTTCCTGAAGGATGTCTTCTTCTCTCCTACTATCCAAGGCTTTCTTCTTGCCAATTATCTGGAACAGTGTTTTCCACCCTTTTAACATTCACATTCCACTTGTCAATAGCACTTAGATTTTTGTGCATGTAGATGTTTATCATCCTTAGGGTCTTGATGGCATCTAGACAGTCCTTATCATGTAGAAATTTAGTGTTGAGCATGAACCCACGTCCCTTCCTCTTCTCACCCCCCGACCCCTTTTTGAAGAGGATTCTCACTTTTATGGGGTGATGATAAGAAAGGGTGGATGGGTGTACTTCAATTTTACAACCATCTCTCAAGGAGTCCGATAGAAATGCTTGCTTGTTAATGTAGAACCTGTCCAGCCTACAATAAATCCTTCGACTACCCTTTTGTGCATTGCACCAAGTGTACCATATGCTAGGACATTCCTTCTTTTTCCCCTCAATCAGGTCCATCAATTTAAGCTTGCTCTTCATCTTTGGCCAAAAGTATTTCTCGTTCCCTTTCCACTCCATGTCAACTCCACCCAGCTTGTCTTCCTAATTTTCAATCATATTAAAATCCCCTCCAAGGATCCAAGGGATGTTTTCCAGTTCACATAACCATTTTCAAACTTTTATTCTTTCTCCATACTCATTAGGTGCATATATGGAGCAAATACCAAAAGAGAATTCCCCTTTTTTTTTCAGTAGTACCCAGACTACTCTGTTACAAGGGGAGACCCCTTGACTTGACACATAGTGCCTCCACTCTTTTGAAAATAGGATAGCTACCCCCCCTTCCTTTCTCATGATGTGTAGCAAGGTGGATGGCATCCCTCCAGATAAAGTTGAGACTAGTTTCCAGCATGAACCCAGTTGCCTCGGGCTCCTGTAGAAGGACCTCTTTTTCTTTACAACTACTAAGGAACCTTCTGACAATATGTTTCCTGTCTGGGGACTTCAGTTCCCTTATGTTCTAGGATATACAATTAAGCGTCATTACAACCTAATTCTTTTTCTGGCTTAAAAGCTTCAAAACACTTAGGTACCTTCTTATTAGTTTCCATCCTTTTGGGGATTGGACTAGCACTGGTTGTGCTAAGCTTCTTCCTCTTTTTTTTTTTAGCAACTTGAGGTTACCTTTCCCTTCTGGAATCAAGGTTTTAGTACCTTTTCTTGGCCTTCCCCTTGGCCTTTTGGGAAGTTCAGTATTATCCTCTTCCTCAGTGACTCCCTTGGTTGTCGGCTCCCCTATCCCCTCAAAAGGCTCAGTCATTTCAGAAGATAGGTTTGGAACAACATTGGTTACTAGGCTGGTTATGCCTGCCTCACCCTTGCTAGAGGGTGAGTTTTCCAAACCAAGGATCTCATCCTTTCCTTGAGGGCCACCAAAATCCCCATCTCTAACTCTCTCAGCACCCATGGTGAATTGATTACACTCCCCACCAGAGTTCAGCAGAGAGCTTTCCCTTACCAAGGGTTGGTCTGCAACCAATCCATCAAGTGTACTAAACTGGTTACAGGTGGGAACCGAGTTGGTCTCCAAGGCATTCACTATTTCTTTTACTTTGCAGGGTCTGGCATCTGACTAGATTGTTGTCCCCCCTTTGTTAGGGTCTTCTTTATAAAACCTTAAATATTTCAGGAAGTAGGTTTGCTTATTAGGAGCAGAGTCTCCTCCAACCCCATTCTTAGGGTTATTTCTCAATCTCTCTAATGCCAATTGCTGGGTGTTTTTATGCTTCCCTTTAAGGGGGGACACCATCTCGCCCAATCCAGTGCCATTCTTAGATAGGCTAGAATCTCCGACTGGGATTTGAGGAGAAGCAACAACCCCTATTGGAGAGGTATTTGCTTCCCCTAGAACACTTATTTTATCAGTCGGGCGTCCATTGAACTCCTCAATTTCTTGCTCCAATTCTTGGGCTTCTGCTTCCATGTTCTCCTAGTTACTATCCATATCAAAGTCTGAGTCTTGACTAGGATCCTCGATGAGGTCCTCATCATCTAATGAGCCTATGTTCGTGTCACCGAACCAAGGCTCCAACATTTCTTTAGGTATTTCCTCCATCTGAGTTGCTTTGTTTGTGTTTTTCCATGAGGGTTTGGTTTCAACCCTAGTTTTTTTGTTTTCCTGATTTTCATTATTGTTTAAGTTTACCTCACTGTTACCATCGGTGGAACCAATAGGGTTTGTTGAATCCTCACTTAGTGTGGCCTGAGTTTTCCTGTTTTCCAGTTCATCAATATTGTTTCTTTCCTTAGTGTGGTTGTTTCCATCTTTTGCATTCTTACTAATTAGGGGGAAGTTCCTCCTTATGTGCCCTTCTCTTCTGCAGAGATAACATGCATTTAGGCCTCCAAGAATTTCAAGGGCGCACATAGCATCCCCATTGTCTAATTTTATCCATAGGGCATTAGGTAAATCAACACCAGGCTGGATAGCCACCAAAACCCTTGCATTCGCGTGAGGCAATGCAGATCTCGTATTGTTAATCCGAATGACTTTGCCGTATCGCTTGACCATCAGGGGAAGGCAAAAAATGTTTCAAACTTTAAAAATTAAAAATTAAAAATCTAATATTTTTTTAATTTAATTTTGAATATTTAAATTTAACTATAAAGTTGATGTTGAAAATAATAAACCAAATTTTAATAAATTTTCAAAAAAAACAAGTTTACACTTTATTAATTTAAAATAAGTATGTTAAATTTATTTTAAAATTTGAATAAAATAAATATATAAAATAAAAATAAAAATCATTTAACATTTTATATTAAAAAATTGAATAAAATAAATACATAAAATAAATAATTTAAAATGAATATAAAAATCATTTAAGTACACTCCTATTAAAAAATTAAAACAATCTTCTCAACGCATTAAAAAAATTGGTTTTAACACCTTTTAAATGTACTGACTTAAAAATGATGGAAGAGTGAATAAATTCAGTTATTGCCAAGGTACCCGCGGTGCATTCCTGAGGCTAGATAGCCAGTGTCCAATAGTACTATGCCTAAGGCAAGTACTAATTATGAAGAAGGTTCAAACCCATACCCTTCTACTTTCAAATAAATAAATTTATAATTTCATTAACCATTTGTACATGCTAACCTTCTATATACCATTTAAAAGACCATGAAATTACCACAAAAAATTATCATGAAATCAATTAATTTCTCGACAAATACCAAAAAAAAAAAAAAAAACATATCAACTATAAACATATAATTTAAAGAAAAAACTGAACCCCAAAAAATATATTTATTTTGATCAAAATACATCTGAACCCAGAACAGATCAATTATTTAATTATTAATTAAAAATAAATAAACATGCTAACTTGCTACTTTCAACTAAATAAATTATCATTCACACACTAAAGTAATAAGTAGTCAATATTTTAAAATAAAATAAATTTATTTTACGATTAAACAACGTAATCATTAAAATGACGGACCTTAAACAAAAGATATATCGTACTTATACGGATTCCTCACAGTTTGCCTTACGGTGGACCGCACGTAAACAGCCACCGCATTCAACACGTGCCGATTGTTTACGCGGGAAAGAAAAAACCAATGTCGATGAAGTGCAGCTTTGAATGGAGTTCTGATCCCACCTCACTTCTTTAGCTCGGCTTGTTCGTGGCGAAGAAGAAAACGTTTTCGACTTTAGATGCCCAACCTCCTCTTGATTTGTCACTCCACGATTCCCATGCTTGCTTTCGGTGTAAGTGGATAAGATGCAGTTTTTTGGGTAATTGAATCGCTTTTTCCAATACAAAAATTTGTGCCTCACTTGGGATGAAAATTCTAAATGTTTTGGACTCTGCTTCGAAGTTGTTACGTGGGGGACCAAAAATCTGGTCACAGGTTTCGAATTGAATTAAATGTGCTTAACAAAGGTTGACTTTTCAATTCAATTGCAGCCACACAAATGAATGACGGTCCTTTCAAGCCCATAGATAGAAGTGTAATTAGCAGAGTGTTTTTGTAAGATTTAGTAGATTTTTTTGGTGAGTTAATTGATTTTAAAGATGGTTATAGATTTTGATTGAAAGGAGAGAGAAAAAAAATCAGTAATAATTATAATTATAATTAATTAAAATAAATTAATAAAAAATTGTTAATATATATCTAGTCAAGAGGGACAAAATAGAAGTTACCAGTTAAAATTATTCATTTTTATACAATGTGAACAACAACACGACAATCAAAAGGTTCAAACCCACACCTTTCTACTTTCAAACAAATGAATTTAACATTTCATTAATCATTCTGTCTTTTACATACTAACCTTTTAAATATCATTTAGAAGAAGAAAGATTCAACTTTCAACAAATTATTTCTAACCACAAAATAATACAATTACATCAATCAATTTCTCCATAAATACAAAAACAACATATCAACTACATACACATAATTTTATAAAAAAAAAATTTGAAACCCATAACTGAACCCACAACATGTCAATTATTTAACCACTAATTAAAAAAAAATTAGACATGCAAACTTGCTATTTTCAACTAAATGAATTATCATTCCCAACTAAAATAATAAATAGTCAATATTTTAAGATAAATAAATTTATTTTATCATTAAACAACGTGATCATTAACAAAAGATACATCGTACTCAACATACGGATCCCTGACTGTTTCCCTTACGGTCGACCCCACATAAACAGCCACCGTGTTCGACACGTGCCGGTTGTTTACGCGGGAAAGAAAAAAGTTACTGTCGACAGAAGGAGTAGTAGTTGTATGGCGGTGTTGTTCCTTGATGAAGAAGAAAATTGAGAAGTCTGTTATGGTCCCACTTCACTTCTTAAATACCCACGGCACTGTTCTATCCTGAGAAATCTAAGCTCTGTATTTGTTCCAATGGATAAGGTTTCTGCGCTCTGTTTGTTTTTCGCTCTCTCCGTTTCGCTTGCTTGCGCCGGAGAAGAGTATGAGCAGCCTTTAGATTTAGACCTTCCTCTGGTAAAAGGGCTTTCATGGACGTTTTACAAGAGCACCTGCCCCAAACTGGAATCCATTGTCCAGAAAAGAATCAAGTTTTATTTAAAGGAGGATATTACTCTGGCCGCTGGGTTGCTACGTCTTCACTTTCATGACTGTTTTGTTCAGGTTGTGGGTTTTAACTGCTTTATGTGTTTCGCTGTGTTTGTTTGTTAGTTTTTTGGGTTGGTGTTAAATGTTGAAAGGTTTTGCACAGGGCTGTGACGCTTCGCTTCTGCTGGATGGATCGGCCAGCGGGCCGAGTGAGCAAGATGCCACTCCAAATTTAACGCTGCGGCAAAAAGCTTTCGAAATAATAAACGACATTAAAGAGCATGTGGAAAAGGCCTGCGCTGACGTCGTATCCTGCGCAGATATCACTGCTCTGGCGGCTCGCGACTCCGTCTCAGGGGTAAATATATTATAACTATTTCAAGTAATTTAAACATATTTTCAACTATTTCCTTTGATTTTGTAAAAAGAGAGCTGTAATTTCGGTTTATGTTTAAACTGTTTGTTTTTTTCTTCTGAGTTGGTTTAATGATTAGTAATTTAAACATATTTTGAATTATTTTCTGTTTTTTTAATGATTTTGTAAAGAGAGAGCTGTAGTTTTTATTTATGTCTAAAGTGCTTCTTTTTTCTGAGTTGATTTAATGATGGACTTGTATTTTTGAAAGAGAGGTCTCAAGTTCAAATCCTGTAGGGAACAGGGCATAAATATCTGGAATTTGAAGCCAAGTTAGATGTCTGGGAGTAGAGGAAGTCTCATATATTTAAGTCATTTTGTAGATCCAAAAACAGATTATCCAATAGTGGACTATAAAAAGACATTTCCTTCCCATTTTGTAGATTTAAAATAAAAAATAAAATCTGTTATTAATTTTTGTTACAACTTTGTTAGATAGGGGAGAGGACCCAGTAGTTGTGCACCCTAACTTCAGGTCTAATTATCCTAAGTGGAAATTTCAAATCACTCCCAATTTTTTACAGCAGCTTATTTGGCAAGTCCCCTGCTTATAACTAAGGTTTCAGGGCCACATCATCAAATATGATCCCACATCAACATGCTTTTTGTCAAGGTGTCCAAAAAGGCCCAAAAAAAAAGTGAGACCAATACTTGTGCATTCACAGCATGTTTTATTGAGCACTGATGTGGAATCACATGATTGGTTGCCTTTTAGATCAAAGGAATACATTTTGTTTAATTATGGGTAGTCATCATCAACACTAACAACTTTAAAGTCACAACTATTGGTCTAATATTGATAAAAATATTGGGCATTATATAAACAACTACTATCACAACTATTGAAACATGCTCGGGTACAATACATTCTCCCCTACTTGGTTTTTATTTTATTTGTAATTTTAAAGTTTTTTAATAAGTCTAATTTATTGGAAAAAATAAACTATTTTTGAATAAATTTTACAGAATAAATATTTCCCAATTTTAATTCAAATTTTAAACTTGAATAGTATAATGATCTATGATATAAAATATTTTTAAATTATTCTTTTTATTAAATATTTCAATTTCTTTCTACCCAATTTCATATACAAACTAGTTTCATGTTTATTTTATTTTGTTGAGGAAAAATGTACAAATATATTTTTAATTGTAAGTTTTGTTTAATAAAATACATAATATTTTTAGAGTTTATATTAATGATTAATATTATTTTTTATTGTAATTGTATGTTTGTTTTATCTTGAAGCAATATTGGGTTTGTTTAATTTCTTCCATATTGATTCTGTTTAAATTCTTCATTTTAAATAGCTTTCACAATAGACATCTCTTCTTACACCTATATGCATGGTCAATGCACTAGTTCTTTACATGAGGAGTAGGCCAACATGCAAACAACCAACATGTTTATTCTGACGAGCCAACAATTTACATTGGGTGTATATGGCTATCCTTGAGAAACAAAGAAAGATCATCCAATCAAATAAGAGAATAGAAAGAATCAAATAATATATAGTGACAAATAGAGCTCTTGTCTATCATGCACTTTCTGCCAACATGCAAACAACCAACATGTTTATTTTGATGAGCCAACAATTTACATTGGGTGTATGTGGCTATCCTTGAGAAACAAAGAAAGATCATCCAATAAAATAAGAGAATAGAGAGAATCAAATAATATATAGTGACAAATAGAGCTCTTGTCTATCATGCCCTTTCTTGTTTTAAGTTGCTAAAAAAATGTTATTTCAATCTACATTAATTTTTCATTAAATGACAAGCAAAAAGGAAATTGGAAGATCACTCTTCACAATAAGAAACTAGTGATGGTGGAAAATATCCAATTCTTTATTTAATGGGTATATTAATTCTCATGTTTTTAAGTGTAAAGTGATTTGTTTCACTAATTTTTCGTTCAAGAACAATAAACTATTATTTAGTTACTATATCTTCAATGTGTAGTAAGATTTATAATATATTGAATAAAATGATTAATCTTTTGTATTGTATAATTGTTTTTTTATAATAGGCTGGAGGGCCAAAATACAAAGTTCCTCTAGGGCGAAGAGACAGCTTAAAGTTTGCCACTCAAGCAACCACAACTGCAAACATTCCACGCCCAACCTTTAGGGCCTCAGACCTCATTGATGCTTTTGCTACCAAAGGCCTTGATGTCACCGATCTTGTGGCACTTTCAGGTTCTCTCTACTTGTACTTATTTTTTTTAGAATTAGATAGTCAACATGTTTTTTGTTATTTAAGACATTCATAATTAAATAATATAAATAATTTTTTTAGATGAAATTTTAATGATTGTTTTGAAGTGATGATTGGTTGAAGTAGGAAACAAGGCCCACCGAATCTCACTTAATTAGGATATAAAAACTATTAAATAGAATATTCTTTGAATTCAATTGTATTATTTTGCATATGTTTTGAATTACTTTCCATTTTGTACATAGGAATTGTATATAAATTGGATTTTGTTTTTGATGTTGGATGATTATAGGGGGGCACACCATAGGAATAGGGCATTGTACGTCTTTTGAGGAACGATTATACCCCACTCAGGACAAGACACTTGCCAAGAGCTTTGCCAAGGACTTGAAGGTCACTTGTCCAACCACAAACGTCACCAACACCACTGTATTGGACATCCGCTCGCCCAACGTATTTGACAACTCATATTATGTGAACTTGAAGCATCGAGAGGGCCTATTCACATCTGATCAGGATCTTTACACAGACTCTCGCACCAAACAAATTGTCAAAGACTTTGCTCAAGATCAAGATCTCTTCTTTGAGAAATTTGCTTTGGCCATGGCAAAAATGGGTCAGCTGAGCGTAGTGACGGGCAGCAAAGGGCAAATAAGAACCAATTGTTCAGTTCGCAATACAACTCCTTCCATTAGCACTGTGGTGGAAGATGATAGTGATTCCGCAGAGCTTTAATCCTCACCCACTGCACAAATTTTCTTGTTTTTAGAATAGAATATTGTTCTAATGTTGTAGATACATTGTTAATTTAGTTTTGTTATGAATAACGATGCTTTAACAATCATATTCATTATGAACTTGAAATGCAAGCAAGCTTATTAATACTTTGGTCTTTATTCAGGATCCTATTGTTAAATATTAGTTTGTATTTATAGGTAAAAGATAATTTTTGGTTATGAAAACATGATAATTATTTATTATTTTTATGTAATTTATTTAATGAATTAATCAGAGTTTAAGGTTTTTTAATGTTTGTTAGAGTGTTTGAACATTGATTTATTTATAATTTAAGGTTGGCTTTTTTTTAACCTTCTATTTAAAGTTGAATTTTTTGTTTGGGAATTTTACTCTATTTTGAAATCATGTAAATTTTTGGATGGATTAATTAGGATTTTTTATTTTGGAACTTCTTATGTCTATTAGGATGCTCTATCATTGAGAAGCTAGTTTTCTTTATTTCTAGTGGAACTCATTCTCAAACATTTTTGGATAAATCAAATATAAATTTTCATTTAACTATTTAATGGTTAGACATTTGATTTCAAATCTGTATTGTCTTTTTATTAAAATAAATAATTTTTTAACATACAAATCAATGGATTAAGTTGAGATAGTTGGAACTCATATTATACATGTGTTGATTTTTTATGAGCTGTGAATTTTTTATGACTTATTTTATTTGTACTAATATAATTTTGCTCATAATTTATGACAAAGTTAATATTGCTAATAGATGTTTATTTTTCTTACATGTATCAATGAAAATAAGTGTGATTTAAATGAATTAGGTATTATGTTGCTAGGGAAGAGCAATAAATGGAGAGCCTAAATTTGATGATTGCATGGTAGTTGAATGTAGGCATCTTTCTAAAAAAGCATAAACAAATGTTTAAAAATATTGTATCACATCAAAGAGATTTTTGACATATTATCAAAACTTATATAAGATAATGATGATATATGCATTTGGTTTTTATATAATTTTATGTAAACTAAAATGCTTTAATATTTTAAGGGCACATTGAATGGATAGTTGTCATACAAAAATTATGATGATATATATTTCATATAATATATATAAATTTATTATTAGTTGATAAGAGTGGACTTGCCGGTCCACATTTCACTAGCGAACCCATCTCATGCATGAAAATAGGTTTAGCTCGTTGTCCAATAGTCTTGATGTCACTGGGAAAGTTTTCTCACACTATTAATAGAGGTAGAAGATATTTAAAAAAGTTGGTTTCTAAAGTGAACATTGATTTATATAGAAATTACCATTATCAGCTAGATTAAAGCAATCTTCGTGTCACTCTTTGAAACAAAATCCAACTCAACCACTCATGTCTAATCTCTTAAGGGTGAAAGCCTCAAAAAAGCATTGTCTTACATCTCTAATTGTTTAATGGATATGAACCATGGTGGCAAGCAAAAGAGGCGATTGAGGAAAAATATTATGGATTTGAATGCATTAATATCTTCAGATTTGATTTCTAAATTTTCCCATTAATGCATGCATTGTTGTCCACAGTCATGTTTTCTCATCAACCTTGATGTGCTATCCAACTTGTAGATAAATACATTGGGCTCCTAATGTTTATTCATCAATCCATCAATGTCCTTCGGGTAAAATACCTATGAAATTATGACAGTTTCTAGAACTTTTTCATTATGATGAAATTACTAGCTTGGTGGATTTATTGTCGAACTCTAATTGCTATAATTCCATCACAATTGTCTATAGTAACTAGTGCATGTATGTTGTTGGAGAGATTCACCACATCCAAGGTGGTAATATTTGAAGGTATGGAGAAAAATAAGATACAAAGAATGCCATGTTTAATATATATTGTATATTATGTTTCCTTCATGAATGTTATGTTTAATATCATTTCATCTGGTATTTTTGTTCAATGAGATAAAACTACTTCAGACATATGGAGAATTTATTCAAATTGACAATATTAACATTGGTCATAGACAAGTTTGATCTTCAACTTGGATGCCAAAATAAGTGTGATTAGTATTTGATATATAAAATCTTGCTTATAGAAAAATATTCAGTAAATGGGTTCTTTAAGGAACCTTTTGTTTGTTGTTCAAACTTGAAAATTGACAAACACCTAACAAAATTTGAAACCAAATAATTAAACTTCTATTAAAAAATCGAGCAGTTGAAACATTGATGAAGTCAAAGTTGTCTATAAACAACTTAGCTCTCATCTTTTTATCCCTCTCCCTAGGTGAATATTTGTTTTATGAGAGCATATGTTTTATACATAGCAAAAGTGGTATCTTTGGAAGCAAAAGAAGATTGTCTCTTCTGTTTATTGTTGTTGAAGGTGATTTATGCTTTAGTCAAAATATTATACTTTTATATTGTTATATTTAACTAATTAAATAATGTTAAGACACATTTAAGTTTTACCTTTACTTTCTTATTGGTGTACTTCTTGAACCTTCTAGAGGTGCAAGTGCTATTATTAAAATGTCTTGGGATTTTAAGGGAACGTTTGAATGGATAATTGTAAAATAAAAATTGCTTGACAAGCAGGGTTGATTGTCAAATTTAGGTTGAACGTATGTATGAACATATATAGCTTTAAAATAGTAAATAGAAATAAATGAGATCTAAATGGATTAGATATTATGTTGCTATAGAAATTCTCACGTATGTATGTGATGAAGGTGTATTCCACCCAACAAACTTACAACAAAAAAATTAAAACTTCCATGAAATATGAGAATGCGATCTCAAGAAAATAGTTGAAAAAAATGTAAATTGCCTGCCTAAATTGTTTGCTCTTTCTAGGTTTTCTTTTTAATTATTATTAATTTATGTAGCATCATAAATTGTCACCCTTGATAATTTCACACTAGGTTTCTCTCCCCTTATGTGTTTGGACCTAATCATGCACCTAATATCCTAAATTATGCATTCCATGACCCATTTGAACATTTATCAGAAAATCAAATATGAAAAACTGAAGTATGCATTTAATATTTTCCCCCAATAATTTGGATCCTAGAAAAGGATGGATCTGATCTAGAGTGTGATGTGCCCTAGACCTCTTAAGTTGAACCCAAATTCAAAAAGGTTGGTGTCAGTAATTTATTTTTTGAAATTCAAATTCTAATTGTCGGCCATCAGGACTTAATTTTAAGGAAATTAGAAGATTTTTATATAAATACATAGTATTTTCACCATTTCAAAGGAGGAAGAATCCAAGAAATATTACTTGAGCAAGTGAAGATCCTAAAAATCAATTCAGGAGCAGTCAAAAGCAATTTTTTTTGAATTATTACAACATTTTCGGGTGATCCCACAATAGTGTGTCTCACTTTATGCCCAAGATGGACATTTACATCAATATTTTTAACTAAATCTTCATCAATTCTAAGACCTATAGTAGCTAAACCATTAAGAATTTGAAGATGATGCGAACTAGTGATTTGTGACAATTTTTGTCTAGATTCTAAGTATATATTTTGTTTTTTTTTTTGAAATAAATCATGAGTCTTTCAACATCTTCTTTAATAACTAGTTTTGAACATAAAACAACATTTTCAAAAAGTAGCATTTGTGTCATTCAACATAACGTTTTTTCTATAAAAGATAAAATTCTAATTTTTGAAATATAGATTCTCAACATCAATACAGAGGGAACATATATTTTTTCATAATTTTTGGTTACACTTTTTTTTAATTAATTTTTGAAGTCACCATATTTATAATTTGGACATATGTGTGTGCTGTCGAACATAATTTGTTGTGAATATGTTGAAATCCAATATTTTTTGGTGAAACAAGAACATCAATACAGAGGAAAATGATATTTTTTGATTTTTTTTTACAATCTTTTACTATTTTTCAACCTCTATAGAATGAAGAGCTTGAGGTTAAGAGAAAGACCTATGTTCAATAAAAATTTACATGATAAAATGAAAACATATCAAAATTATACTTGTTGGAAAGTTCGTTTTGAGGGCTATGATCTTGCAAAATATCTTATCAGGTTAGGCTCAATTGCAAGTCCAACCTAGTCTTTGAAATTGTAATTTTTCAGAAGATTTTGATGTAGATGAGGAGTTTTTCATTTTTGGCACCTTCGAGCGAAGGTACCTTCGCTTGAAGGTCCTACCTTCACTAGAAGGTCACCATGCAAAAAAGCCATTTTATAGCAAAAAAAAATATTTTATGGAAACTACCTTCTAGCGAAGGTGTTTAGTTGCATACCTTTGCATGAAGGTACCTTCAATTGAAGGCTTTATTGCACTCAAAGGCATGTGCCAGTTGATTTATCCCGACCACTCCACAAATTTCCTCTTTCCAAAAGCGAGACACAACTCCATGATTTCACCCTTCACCATTGAAGCATCATGCCAAGTCTTATGTGAGTTTGTTCATGTTTATGCATGCATTTTATTTTTGAGTACTAATTCTTGTAGGTCTTCAAATCTAATCAAGTCAAACAACAGGGAATCCTTAAAGGTGATGAGCATGACTTCAATCCATCAAGGATATTAGAACTGAGTGGTGAGTTGCCAAAAAGTGAATTGAGAAGAAAATTGAGAAGTAGTGATCAATCTAATGTCTGTTATGGTCCCACTTCACTTCTTCACCTCACCTATTAAATACCCACGACACTGTTCTTCCCTGGGAAATCTAAGCTCTGTATTTGTTCCAATGGATAAGGTTTATGTGCTCTATTTGTTTTTTGCTCTCTCTGTTTCGCTTGTTTGTGCCGAAGAATAGTATGTGTAGCCTTTAGATGTAGACCTTCCTCTGGAAAATGGGCTTTCATGGACGTTTTATAAGAGCACTTGCCCAAAATTGGAATCCATTGTCCACAAACAAGTCAAGTTTTATTTAGAGGATATTACTCTAGCGGCTGGGTTGCTACGTCTTCACTTTCATGGCTATTTTTTTCAAGGTGTGGGTTTTAACTACTTTATTTGTTTCATTATGTTTGTTTGTTTGTTTGTTTGTTAGGCTGGTGTTAAATGTTGGGTTTGGTGTTAAATGTTGAAATGTGTCGCACAAGGTTATGACGCTTTGGTTCAGTTGGATGGATCGACCAGCGGGCCGAGTGAGCAAGATGCCACTCCAAATTTAACACTGTGGCAAAAATCTTTTGAAATAATAAATGACATTAAAGAGCATGTGGACAAGGCTTGCACTGCTATCATATCCTGCACATATATCATTGCTTTGGTAACTTGCGACTCCGTCTCAGGGGTAAATATATTATTACTATTTTTTAAGACCCCATTCAGTGTGGCCTTATTAGTCATCGATAGTTCATGTCTTATATTCTTTATGTTGGATGATATGCAATAGAGATTGTTATTCATATACATCAAGTTGCTTATATTTTTGATTGCTAACTAACTAACTAGTGGTTTTTGCGATTTCGTGTGATAGCTAGATGAGTTCTATCCCTTATCTACATAAGTATGCAACTATTGAGATGTTTCATTATTGGTTATATATATATATATAATGGATTTCATCATGTTAGGTGATTTTATATGATGAGTGTGAGTAAGTGTGAATATAAAGGTAATGATGGATATTTGATATTTAGTTGTGGTAGTGTTTATTATAGGTTAAACAAATTATTGATAAGTGGTAATATTTTGATATTAAATAACATGATCAACTATTGCTTGGCTCTAAAAGGAATTCTGCAAGTAGGAAGAGTTAAATTATATGTTACTTATGTAGATTTAATTCCTTAGTTGATTACCATTAGAAGGTTATTTTTCATATGCTATTTGTTTCAAATACTATTAATTATGAGAAATACTGACACCTCTATCTGGTTAAGTAAACAGGTTAAAAGTGGCCACTATTGAAGGTGTCACATAGCTATTTCCCTTATGTCATTCTTGGAAATTTCTAGTATTGTCAATGATATGTATTCAACCTTGTTTTGTAAGGGTCAAGTGCATGGGGGAGATGTTGCTTATTAGACCCTTGAGTCACCTCTTTTAATGTCATTATTTATTTTAGGTTTTATAACATCTTTATGTGGTTTTAATTGTTTAAAAGGTGCCCTAGGCGGTACGTCTATAGAGTAGAGGTCTTTTTATTCTATAAAATCATTTAAATAAAGTTTAAAACCCACTGTAATTCCCCACTTATGAAAAGTGGCGAAAATTGAGTTGGTTGTGTGGTTGGGAAGTTATGGGGAGTTGGTTTCACTTTCTCTTCTATATATTCTTTCTCTTTGAGAGGAGAAGGGGCTTCTTCATTTTTGGCCTTCGCTTCTCTCATTTTCCTTGGCTTCTCTCCTTTTGGTCTTTTCCCTCTTGCTTTGGCCTTGTTGCTTTGATGTCTTTTCTTCTTCCATTTGGGTGATCCCACAAAATTGGTTTATAATTCCATTGAGGAAGGAAAAGTGCAAAAACACTCCCTTGAAAAAAAATGGATTTTAGTGGTTCGCACGAACTAAGGTGTTTGTATGGACCCAAAAAGGGGTTTGTATGGACCCCCCTTCGAGCGAACCCTCTTTAATGATGAGTCCCATTGTTTGGCACATTTTTTTAAATGAACACAAAGGAAAATTAAAAAAAAAAGGGGGGTTCGATTGAAGGGCGCTTCAAGTGAACCCCCCTTCTAGTGAACACCTAAGGAGGGTTCACTCGAATGGGAGGTCCATACGAACCTCCCTTTTTTCGCCTTCCCCTCATTTTCTACCAAATATCTGCAAAATTTTGCCTTTCGAAGCTCGGGTTGTGGATGAAAATGGAAGAGACTTCACAGACCCAACTGGATGATGGTAGTCCTTGGAACGAGCTATCCATCAAATGTAATTTTAATATGTTTTGATTTTATTATGTATCTTTTTGAGTTTGATTAAACATAGGTTTTTCACTGAAAATCAAGCTCTCTATTCTACACATGTGAAAAATTAGAAGATTATAAAACAAATTGAAAAATATTAGTGCACTAGATATTGATGTCCCTGATCCAACAAAAAAATTTGAATTTCAATACATACAAAAAAAGTTATGCTTTAGCTAGTAAATCATGTCTAAATTGTAATTGGTTTGACTTTGAAACTTAATTAAGAAAAAAATATTCAATGAAATGCTATGAAACTAATTCCATGCAATAGATATCGTAGTTACAAATCTAAATTCGAAAAAAATAGAATTTTATCCTTCATAGAAAAAAAGTTATATGTTAGCCAATAATACCACCCTTTAAAAATGGTGTTTATTGTTAAAAGCTAGTTTTTGAAGGAGATAGAAAAAAAATGCAATCTGATTCCAAATTTTTTGAAAAAAATATATTTAAAATCTACAGACAAAATGTCACAAATCACTAATTTGCATCATCTTCAAATTCCTCATGGTTTAGCCACTATAGGTTCCTGAAAGTGAAGATTTGATTAAAAAAATAAGTTCAATGTCTAGTTTGGCCAAAAATTGTAAACCAGTATTGTGGGATCACCCATTTGGGAAGGAGCACTCTTGGTGGAGATGGAGGAGAGGATTGGAGAGGGAGAATGGAAGAATAAGGCTTGGAGAAGGAGAGGCTATCCCCATTTGGATTTGCACTTAGTTTGGTAAGATCTCTCCTTGTTGGGTCTATGTTGTTGAGGAAATGAATTGTTGTGTTGTTCACTCTTCTTTGAGGAAATCTATGTTAAATTACTTGTATGATGGTTTGAATTATGTGAGTTGGAACTTCCTTGTTTTGCAAATAGTTGTGAACATATAAGTGATTGTGAATGTGTGAATAGTGGTGAAATATGAATGGTATAAGGTATGAAATTACTAAGTAATAAATGTGAATTGTGGTTATGTGTGTATGTTTGGGAAAAGCTATGTGATCCCTTTGAGCTTGGGGGTGGATTGATTATCAATCCTATGGTTGGGAAGAGAGTTTGTGGCCACTTTGTTGTTTTTGTTGTTGACCTCTTCTTTCAGGGATATATAGATTGAAGATGGAATAAATGTGAAGTACATCAAATTCAGGATCCAAGGAAATAGAGATGGGCCTCGTGCATTAAAAAAGGGGTTTAAGTTTCCAAGAGTGGAACTATGATAAATGTATTTGTTGTGTATTCGGGTAATAGAAAAATCTTGTAAATGTGTTTATACTTCATCTAGAGGGGTAAAATCAAGGAAGATTTGGGCATATTCAATCTCTAAATAAAGGGACTAATGTTGGTAAAATGTAAATGTATGCAATCTTAAAAGCCAATTGTTTAAATCTTCAAATTAATGAGGGGTTTGTGTCTTGGGTATCTTTCCTTAATTTGCTTGAGGAACTTTAAGGGAAGGAATTAAGACTTGGTTGGGTTTGAAATCATCAAAATTTCCGTATAAAAAGGTAAAGGAAACATGTGTATGTGTCTGTTTTCACAATTTTTGAATTCAAAGTCTTTTCCCCTTTTATATTGAAATGCATTTGTAATTAAGATTTTATATTTGATCTTAAAAAAAATATCTATAAATATACATATATATTAATTATACATGTGTATATATATATGCTAGCCTTTTAACCATGAAGTTTGCGTGCAATATTTTGTGCCTCAGAAAAACTTCAAAGCAAAATTTAAAGGAATACGCTGCCTCAATCTGCAATAGATTTCATTGAGTTCAACTGATGCGGCCTCCATCTTATGCAAAACAGAATAACAATTAATAGAATTTCCCTTTTAAAAATTTAAAATGGTCGCTGTTAATAAATCTCACTTATGTCTTCTGAATTTCATGGGGTGCATTGCCAGTCGGATAACGACTTTTCTGAATATGTTTCTTTTGCTGCTCAACATGAAATCAGAATTCTGTTACCAGTAATCTGTAAGAATGCAATCTGAACGAACTTTGGAAATCTGCGAATATAGAGCCAATTCAATATTTGATCTGTATTTTATACATTATCTGAAAAGGAAATATTTAAATCTGAAGCTTTCAATTATGAAGATGTGTGTGCCTGGTCTAGGTTTTGCCAATGTCGATCTGCAATCTGGAATGTAACTGCAAATTTCTAAGAAATTTAATTTGATCTCTGATAAAACATTTTTTTAAGCATTCGTATAGGAGCACACATAGATATATGATTAAACAATTTCCTAATAAAATTTGGGGGTAGGTTTTTGGAAACGAAAAGTAATTCCTCAAATCTTTCTGTGAACCACCGATTTGTCATTGAAGAAAATATTGCCTCTGTTCCAACATGCCTGAAACAAATAAATTCAGATGCTCAAAATGAATGAATACTTGTGCATGAATCTGTAAGCAGATCCAAAGTAGAGGAACTAATTCAGCCTGTGCATTCCAAAAAAAATTAAAAAAGAAGGGGGTCTTGAGAAGAAATAGAAGAGAAGGAGAATTGGTTACAAATTCCTGTATAATTATTCAGCATTAGATTATGAAGGAATTTGAGAGGCAAACTTGTAAACTTCGGACTTGCAAACAATAAGAACATATTAGAAATTATTCTTAATCTGTGTGCTTCATTGGATTCTGTTACTTTCTGTCACATTCATAGAGAATGGAAGGAAGTTGCAGATTGTTTGGCCAAATAGACCTCCGATCATCTGCAGAATTGGAACATTGCGGATAGGGGTCAATTACCCCCGGATTTGTCTCAAAAGTTGGACCACTTAGTGGAGATTGACAGAAATCTGTAATGCCTTTGCTTTGTACTTCTTTGTTTTTGTTTGAATAAATTTTTACCCCTTTTTAGTTAAAAAAAATTATATTATTAGCAAGTTAGTTTTTAGTTAGCTGCTTTATATTAAATTAAATCAAGGAGCTTAAAAAGCAAAAAAGAAAGAAAGAATTGAATTTGTAATTACTTGAGTTGGAGAAGAATATTTAGTTTCAGTTGGTTATTGATTTTTGTAAAATTTGTTTCTAATTTAATTTTAAGCAACTTGTTAAAAATAAGTTATAGTGTATTATAAGTCTATGTTTAAGTGGAAAAAGGGAAAAAAGAAGAAGTCATCAACAAGAAATTTTTAGACAATTAATAAACTTTAAATAAATATAAAATTCATAGCCAAACAAACATTGTATTAAATTATAGTTTTTGTGTCAATTTAGTTTTTGTTTTTTTGTGTAATATTGAATGTCATTAAATGAACTCAATAGTTAACATAAAAGTACGTTATTTTAGTATGTTTAATTTAATTATTCAAGTATCTTGGTTGGTTAGTTTTATATATAAAAATTAAATTCAAATGTTCAACTATTATTGTTAAGTAAATCAACTTAAGTATGTAATACTTCTTCCTTTTAAGTTATAGTTTGGGTGCTACAACCTCAATCTTTGTGTTCAATTCAGAAGGCTCTTCAACGGATATATATAATGAAAGGTCTTGTATAAAATTCTTAGTGAAATAGATCAGTAGGTGGTAGGATGTCTCCCCTTGGGTTCCTCAATTTCCATCTCAACTAGGTGGAAGTACTACCATTAAAATGAACCATTCTCATCAAAATGGTATCCATTTGTCTCTACTTAACAAGATGTTAAATTACCCCTAGTGATCATTTTTTCTCAATAACTATAATCAGACGTAAGTGTTTCTCATCAAAATAAGATTGGATAAGCTTATTATTGTTATTATTATCGAGGGTGCTAAGTCTCACCTTCTTGGGTTACATTTGAAACTAATGAATCATTAATGTAAAAATGCTTGATAACTAAATATTGATGGTGAGTTGAAGGTTAGAAAGATAGTAAGGCCAATTAGCTAGGTATTAAGATAAGAAAGGCTAGTATTATATATAAATGTTGAGAGATGTATTAATAGTAGTTTTGGTACTAGAGATGTATTAAGAAATAAAATATTGATTTGAGAATTGAAGCTAATAGTATTAAAACCATTATATATATATATATATATATATAAATATATAAATATATATATATATATATATATATATATATATATATATATATATATATATATATATATATATAAAAGTGATGGTAAGGATTAAGGTGGTAGTGAGATTAATTTAAGTATTGTCAGAATCAATGTTAGTAGGGATACTTGATATCAACCTTATCATTTGTATGCTACCACGATTAATGAGTGGTTAATAATCAATAGTGTTTATACGTTTACCAAAAAAAATATGTTGGTTGTGTATTGTTTAGTTGGGTGAAAATTGGGGCATGGCATATTTTAAGTAATTTAAACATATTTTGAATTGTTTTCAATGATTTTGTAAAGAGAGAGTTGCAACTTCGATTTATGTCTACTTTTTTTCTTTTGAGTTGGTTTAATGGTGGAGAACTTTTAAAAGTAATTTAAACATATTTTGAACTATTTCCTATTTTTAAATGAATTTGTAAAGAGAGAGTTGCAACTTCAATTTATGTCTAAATTGTTTGTTTTTTTCTTTTGAGTTGGTTTAATGGTGGGGAACTTATATTTTTCAAAGAGAGGTCACAAGTTCAAATCCTCCAAGGGATAGGATATACACACCTTGGATTTGAAGCACAGTTAGAGTAGGGGTAGTCTATATATATATGTCATGTAGATTCAAAAACATATTGCCTAATGGTGGACTATAAAAAGACATTTCCTTCCCTTTCTCTAGGTGTTTTTTTTTAATCAGTTTTTAATTTATGTTGCAATTTCTTTTAGTGGTTTTTGTTTTATTTGTGAAGTTAAATGCTTTTTAATAAGTCCAATTTATTGAAATAAATTAAAGTATTTTTGAATAAATTTATAGAATAAATATTCTCAATTTTAATTCAAATTTTAAACTTGAATAGAATAATGATCTATAATATAAAATATTTAAATAAAATCTTTTTTACTAAATATTTCTATTTCTTTTTACCAAAATTTATATACAAGCTAGTTTCATGTTTAATTATTATTATTTTTTTGGAAAAATATACAAATATTTTTTTAATTGTAAGTTTTATTCAATAAAAAACATAATAAGTTTAGAATTTATATCAATCATTAACATTGTTTTTTATTGTAATTGTGTGTTCATTTTTATTTGAGCAATATTGGCTTTGTTTAAATTCTTCCATTTTAAATAGTTTCGACAATAAACATCTCTTTTTACACCTATATGCCTTGTCAATATACTAGTTCTTTACATGAGGAGTAGGCCAACACGTAAACAACCAATGTTATCAACATGTTTAATATGATGAGTAAACAACTTACATTGGGTGTATGTGGCAATCCTTGAGAAACAAAGAAAGATCATCCAATAAATTAAGAGAATAGAGAGTTCGTCAAAAAATATATAGCAACAAATAGAGCTCTTGTCTATCATGCACTTTCATGTTTTAAGATGTTGAAAAATGTTATTTAAATCTACCTTAATTTCTTGACAAACAAAAAAGAAATTAGAAGATCACTCTTCACAATAAGAAATTGTTGGTGGAAATTATCCAATTCTTTACTAATGCGTATAGTAATTCTCATGTTTTTAAGTGTACGATGATCCATTTCACTAATTTTTTGCTCAAGAACAATAAACTATTATTTAGATTGTAGTACCCCTCCATTTATGCTTATGTTTTCTGCTGATATGTTTTCACACTGTTTGACTATGATACTTTGGTTGGATATTTTGATCGCTGGTTTTGAGCGATAGTGGATTTATTCTGTCACATGATGATACATTGTATGGTGAATACTACTTTCTGATATGCTTTGAGATAGCGTAGATGTTTACTTTCAGTTGATTATTGCTATGTACATGTTTATGATGGACTAACAGTTATTTATTTTGTCAGTCTGATGTGACGTGTATTGGTGTGGAGAACGGAATCGCATCACTCGCTTGCGAGTGCCCTATGATATCCGTGATTTTCTCCGCACGGTGTGTCTGTTCAATGGTTTATATATATATATATATATATATATATATGCATGTTATTTGCTTGGTTGCAGGAATTGCAGGTACATGACACCGACTCCACCTGGGTACTTAGGTCTGAGCATGTCAAGACTCAACGGATATGTTGATCGGGAGGTAGTAGTTTGGTTCACCCTAGTCTAGTCTTTAACCCGGTCACTGTACATTGTCAGTTTTAGTTGAGTCGTGATTGTCTTGTATTTTCTGTTTGGTTAATTGTTTGAAAAGAAAAATGTTAATTTTAATAATAATTTATTATGTTTTATTTACTGTTATTTAAATTAAATTTTAATGTTAAAGAAATTAGTTGCTTGTTATTTAATTAATTAATTAGCTTGTTTGGTTAAATGGTTTGATCTTAAATGATTAAATTTATTTAATTAAATAAATAAATTAATTAAATTAAATTGTTTTGAAATTGTGTGTGAATAGATTCAGTATTTGAAATTAAAATAATTTGTGGAAATGGTATTTTTAGTCATTAAATAAATTTTTGCATTGGAAATTGGAAATTTAAATTAAATTAATTAATTTGCATGCAATTGAAATTGGCAAGATTGCCGAGAAGTGGTTGAGAAGATATTTTGCACTTCTCGACATGTGTGCCAGTGCATTTATTGATTATTGTTGAAGAATTGTTCACGGAGGTTAATTGGGATCTGGAAATATCATAGAGGCTATTGAATTTTCTTCACGGGAAAAATAATTTTGTGCTCTGTAAAATTCTCTGTATTGGTTTTTTGGTATTTTGTTGCAAATTTGTGGAAAATCTCTGGTTGCTGTTTGGGCTTTGTATCTCGGGAAAGAATTGTGGAAGCTACAGGCAAAGTTCTTCACCAAACAATTTTTAGAAGCACAGGAAAATAGGTAATCTTCTCGTGAATTTACTTTGTTTGTTTTGGAAAGGAAAGTATGTGAAAAGAAATTAAGTGTAATTTAAATCTCTGTGTTACACGCAAAGAAATTATTTGCTGTATTTGTTTTGTGAAGTTTTGATAAGAAAAGAAGAAAACTTCTTTAATTTATTTTCTGTAGATAGTATTTAAATTTTCTGTAGGGAAATATCTGTTAAAAAAAAAGAAATTGAATTCTCCAGGAATTATTTAAGTTTTGAATTGGAAATATTGTGCTTGTTCTTTTGAAAACCCCGGAAGAAATTTATTATTTCCCCAATTTCCCCATTGTTACTTCTCTGTTTTAAAAGAAAATCCTCTGATATTTACCAGAAAACCCTAAGGATTTATATATATATAAATATCTATGTATATATATATCATATATATTATATTGTTAAATTGAATTGTGAAAGACCTTTATTTATTTTTATTAAAATTGTTTTGAAAAGATTTTGAATTTATTTATGCCGAATTCTGTATGGCGATTTTCGGATAGACGGATTAAAAATCCGCAGTGATATTTAATTTTTTTTTTTTTTTAAATGTACAGTGTTGGGGAGGACCGAAACCCTCCCCATTACCCATGGAGGTGGGTGCAGCCTCCATGGCTGCGCACATCAGTCGTCAGCTGCTGGGCGCAGCCCTGGTAAGGGTCACGCCCTCTCCCCACAGGGAGCCGTGGCCGGGGCTACGTACCTTTATAAGTTTTGTTTGTTTAATATTAAACAATGGAAATTTTACAATATGCATTTGTTTAGTAAAAAGTTTAAAATGCGATTTAATTTGGTATTACTTATGAATTCGGGTTTTATTAATATTCATATATATATATATATATGATAATGAATATGTATGTGTGTGAATAAATATAATTAATTGTATATGTATATATATATATATATATATATATATATATATAATTATATTTATTAGGTAAAAAAATAATTAATATTTTAAAGATATATAAAATATTTTCTTTAAATTATATTGCATGTGAAATTCTAGATTAATTGGAAGTGAATTTTAATTAAGTTGACTTAATTGCATGCAAATTATATTGCTTGAAAGGATTTAGTATATCCTAATGTAGATGTATTATTTTCTTTCAATTTGCTTTAAATCTTGTTTCTTTGTTGGGAAAATTGGGAAAGTTTTAAATAAACAAGTCTTCCAGACCAATTTAATACCGTGGGGATTCTGATTGTTAAGTTGAGTTTATGTGTTGGCTAAGTTGTGTACATGATATTAGCTTGGTACTTAGATACCTGATTTTTGTGAACATAGACATTGATGTTCGTCATGAATGGTGTTGAAATTGTCTGTTGTATGTTGTACACTTTGTAAACCTTAGTCAAGAAAACGTAGAAACCCTTGTTATGTTTAGGGGAGTGGCTTTTTGTAAGGGCCGACACACAAAGTGGTGTCAGGGTAACTTACAAAGGGTTAGTAAGTCAGTGATAACTAAATAACACAGTAGTTAGAATTAAAACTCTTAATAAGATGTTTTGTCTCACTTATGTCTCTTGAGCTAGTTCAGTCTCGAGTATAAGATGAGAAGGCCTGGAATGGCAAATCGATGTCTTGTTTCTTCAAGAGACATACGATTCCACAATAATATGCAATAGGGGCCGGGTTTCGTAAGAGGTTACCAGGGTAACCCATGTTGGGGGTCGGAACCTAGGAAGAAACACCAGGGTAACCTTTGCGATATTGTGATGACACTCCACCTAAAGTAACAGTCTACCTTGTGTATGTAGTATATCATATTGTCTTAAATCTGGAAGCAATGTAACCATTAGTCAGTTTTGTACTTGTGTCTAGGGTTAGTAGATTAAGTCTAGGTAACCATATTACTATCTCCTAGCACGGGGGGTGGACCTACGGGTACCACATGGTTGGGTGGAACGTGCACCTTACTCCGTTGGGTCCCCAGTTTTGTGATCATGGCATTGAGAGCTTCATGGATGGAGAGCTCGCACTTGGAAACTTATGTGTACTTCTTCATTGTAAAATTGTAAATCTTGTATTTGAAAACATCCCTCAAATTTTGTGAGGTGAACACTTGTAATTGTAATTATTATTGAACTACCTCATCAGATGGATGAGTATTGTATTATATTTTCAAATGCAATGTATGAAAAAAGTTTGTACTTTATGTTATCTTGAATGGAGTTTCAAATGAAATGCAATGTTTATCTTTATGTTAATATGATTTAATACATGTGCAATGCGAAATACTAAAGTCGTATATGGAAACTCAAAGTAGTGTAACGTCACATAGCTTAATGAATGTATGCAACTAATTAACTTAATATAAATACTTTAAAAAAAAAAATTATTACACTTTTGTACACAATTGCAACATTCCTTAGGTTATTAAGACGAGGCATTACATAGATGCTATATATTTTTTATTCAAGGGGTAAACGCTTTTGACCGGAGCTATGAACCGGAATACAACCATTCAACAATACCACCCCAACGGGGTTTGAACCTTGGTGGCAAGAACAACAATGCCACCTTTAAACCAGTACACAATGCCAATACTGGCTACATAGACGCTATATCTTCAATTATTGTTAAGATTTATAATATATTGAAGAAAATAATTAACCTTTTGTATTGTATAATCATTCTTTTAAATATACTGGAGGACCAAAATACAAAGTTCCTCTAGGACAAAGAGACAACTTGAAGTTTTTCACTCAAGCAATCACAGTTGCAAACATTCCAGGACCAACCTCTAGTGCCTCAGCCCTCATTGATATTTTTGTTGCCAAAGGCCTTGATGTCATCGGCCTTGTGGCTCTTTTAGGTTCTCTGCATTTACTCATTTTGTTTAGTAGATAGTCAACATGTTTTTTGTTATTTAAGGTGTTAGGAATTGCATGCAAAAAATATCAATTAAATGCAAATAAAGATTAAACATAGGAATGAAAAAACATAGAAATAATAACAACGAGAGACAATTTTTAACGTGGTTCACCCAAACTCAGGCTACATCCACCAACAGAGAGTCCAATATTATTATCCATCAAATAGAACCGATTACAACCAACAATCCTTGCAACTCAATACCACTGCGAATGCTACAATACAATGTCAATGGAAACCCTAACCCTTAGCCTTTTATCAAGACTTGTGTCGGTTACAAAATAGGGTTTTCTATGTCGGCCAATAGAACAATAACTCCTAACGCCTTTATAAAATAATAAAAATCGTGTGAGGTTTTGAGGGCGTTGCCCCTCAACCCCGCCCTGTATTGCGGCAGGGAGCACTAGGGGCACTACCCCCAAGCCCCCGTTAAATAATTTGGGGGGAAACCACGTCAATAAAAGAAGAAAATTTAACCTCTGAGTCTAATTAGGCTCCATATAACAACATAAGGCATTCAATATTTAAACAATATTTTAATTTTTCAATTTTGTGTTAATGGATCAAATTTTAATGATTGCTCTTAAGTGATGATTGTTTGAAGTGGAAAAAAAGGCCCACCAAATCTCACTTAATTAGGATATAAAAGCTATTAAATAAAATATTCTTTGAATTCAAAATGTATTATTTTGCATATGTTTTGAATTACTTTCCATTTTGTACATATAATTGGATTTTATTTTTATCATTGGATGAGTATAGGTGGGCACACCATAGGAATAGGGAATTGCATGTCTTTTGAGGAATGACTAGACCCCATGTAGGACAACACTCTCGCCAAGAGCTTTGTCAAGGACTTGAAGCTTGCCACTTGTCCAAGCACAAAAGTCACCAACACCACCGTATTAGACATTCGCTCACCCAATGTATTCATAAAATTGTATTATGTGAAATTGAAGCATTGAGAGGTCCTATTCATGCTGATTAAGATCTTTACACATTCTCTCACACCAAACAAATCGTCAAAGACTTTTCCCTCGATCAATATCTCTTCTTTGAGAAATTGGCCATGGAAAAAGGGTCTTGACTGAGCGTAGTGATGGGAGGCAGAGGGGAAATCATAACCAATTGTTCCACTCGCAATCCAACTCCTTCCATCAACACTATGGTTGAAGATGATATTGATTCCCTAGAGCTTTAATTTTCACCCACTTTACAGTTTTTCTCTTTTTATAATAGAATATTGTTCTAATGTCGTAGATATATTGTTAACCTAGTTATGTTTTGAATAATGTTTCTTTTATGATCTTATTCATTATGAACTTGAAATGCAAGCTTATTAATACTTTGGTCTATTTTTGGGGGCTTATTGTTAAATATTAATTTTATTTATAGGTAAAAGATAATTTTTGGTTATAAAAACATGATAATTATTTTTTATTTTTTATGTAATTTATTTAATGACTTAATTAGAGTTTAAAGTTTTTTTAATGTATGTTAGAGTGTTTTATCATTGATTTGTTTATAATTTAAGGTTGGTTCTTTTTTTATCATTCTATTTTAAGTTACATTTTATGTTTGGGAATTTTAGTGTATTTTGATATCATGTGAATATTTTGATGGCTTAATTAGGATTTTTGAATTTGGGATCTCTTATGTATATTATGATGCTCTATCATTGAGGCACTAGTTCTCTTTATTTTGAGTGGAACTCATTATCCAACATTTTTTGGATAAATCAAATATAAACTATCTTTTAACTATTTAATGGTTAGACATTTGATTTCAAATTTGTATTGCCTTTCTATTAAAATAAACAAATTTTTAACATGCAAATCAATGGACTGAGTTGTGATAGTTGGAACTCATATTAAACATGTGTTGATTTTTTATGAGTTGTGATTTCTTATGACCTATTTTATTTGTACTAATATAATTTTGCTCATAATTTTATGAGGAAGTTAAGACTATGTTAATAGATCTTTATTTTACTTACTTATATCAATGAAAATAAGTGAGATTCAAAATAAATGAGGTATTATGTTGCTAGGGAAGTGCAAAGTACAGAGGGCCTAAATTTGAAAATTGTATGGTTGTTGTATGTAGGAATCTTTCTCAAAAAAAAAAATCAAATGTTTAAAAAGATCGTATCACATCAAAGAGATATTTTTGACATATTATATCAAAACTTATATAAGATAATGATGATATATGCATTTGGTTTCTATATAATTTTATGTATATTAAAATATCTTAATATTTAAAATTGGCACTTTGAATGGATAGTTGTCATACAAAAATTATGATATATAATTAAATATTCTTACCCGATAGGCTTTCTTTTAAGTAGACTTGCTAGTCCACATTTCATTGGAAAACTTGTCTCATGCTTGAAAATAGGTTTAGCTCGTTGTCCAATAGGCTTGATGTCATTGGGAAAGTTGTTACAAGCTATTAATAGAGGTAAAAGATATTTTAAAAAGTTGACTTCTAAAGTGAACATTGATTTATATAGAAATTGCCAATATGGGCAAGACAATCCAATGAGAATGCAACAATGCTCTTGTTGGACTTTGAAAAGGCCTATGATAGGGTTGAATGGCCCTTCTTAAGAACAATTCTTGTTGCATTTGGATTCCCTAGGGAATTCTGTAATATGGTGGATACTCTCCTGAATAATGTTGTGGCCCAAAGTAGAGGTAAATGGGGCAGTTTCATAGGAATTTGAGCTTGAAAGATCTATTAGACAAGGGTGTCCCTTGGCCCTAGCTCTTTTCGTCATTGCATATGATGCTCTCCATTACCTACTAAGAGACCAGTCATCCTCTCTAAAAGTAAAAGGTATCAAATTTCCTGATCAAAATGAGCTAATTAATATCTAGTTTGTAGATGATACTACAATTTTCTTGGAACTGGAAGAAAGGAACATGGAGACTCTAATGGGAAAGCTTGACCTTTTTTGTCAAGCCTCTGGTGCTAAAATTTCTATTGCCAAGTCTTGCATTCTTTGGTGGGAGGATTCCCCCCCCCAAATGGTTGGATAAATATGAATTTTAGTGGGGGGTACAGAGCAAAATTGTAAGATAACTCAGGATCCCTTAGTCAATCCCAACCTTAAGGAGATGTGGTTGTGGATAAGTAGTAAAATTGAAAGCAAGATCGTGAAATGGGATAGACACTACCTTTCGTTGGCTGGTAGAATGCAAGTTTGTCAGAAGATTTTGTCTTCGTACAACATTTATTTTGCCTCAGTCTAGCTGTTCAATAGCTACCTGGTGAATGAGATCCAAAAAAGGATAAGAAGCTTTCTCTAGTTAGATGGTAAGGGTAAGAGGAAAAATCATGTTGTTAATTGGAACTGGTGCTATGTGGAGAAAAGTCAAGGCGGGCTTGGTCTAAAGGACTTAAGGCTGCAAGGTATTGCCTTGGTAGCCAAGTGGATTTCCAGAGCTTTTGATGGTAACAAGCCTTAGAAGGTGTTGATAAGGAACAACATTCTACTTGCCACCCCCAATCAAGCAAAGACATAGAAAGGTCTGCCAGTATGTGACACTCTTTTGGGTCAGTACCCTATGACTCTAGCTAGCTCCACAGTGTTTAAAAGTCTATGGAAGGCCTGGGAAATTGTTAAATCTAATGCCCTTTGTAATGCTAACAACATTCCCTTGATTAATGGTCGCAACTACCATTCTAGTAGCTCCATCTGGTGGAACCTTTGTCACAATAACAAGCCTCTCGCCTTGTTGCAAGGCTAATCCACCAAAAGGTGGAATCTCCCAGGCATCCAGACCTTCAACGACATCTTGAACAAGGGCCAAATCAAAAGTTGGGAATCCCTCGCCAATGATTTCCTTCTACCCCCCTCTAGCATAAGAACCTTTAATACTGTGAAAGATGCTTTCAAAGGAATGAATTTCCCTACTAACCCCTCTGATCCAAGCTCTCTGGATTGTGAATTTTTTTGGAAGGATGGTTCTAAGCTTGTTAAGCTCAAAGCCAAAACAATTTACAAAGAGCTTACTATTTCAATTGATGTTTATTCTCATGCTAACTTGAGTTGGGGAATTGATCTCCCTAGCAAAATGTGGGTGAATAATTTTGATTGTATCTGGCATAAGATTGGTGAGCCTAAGAAGGCCCATTTTATATGGCTCATTCTTCTTCATAGGGTTCCTTATAAGTCTAATCAGATGGATATTGACATTTTTTCTATGTGTGAGACTCCAAAAACTATAAAGCATATTTTGTTTGATTGTTTATACGCAAAAGAAATTTGGAAAATATTTTGTAATGAGTTAATGATCTAGGACAATAATGACAATGTAAAATGGTAGAATGTTTTATTTAACAATAGAAATCTCAAGAAAGATCTTCTTAAGTTCTGGATGTGTTTAAGTACTAAAATTTTATGGTATGTTTGGAAGGCAAGAAATGCAAATAAATTCAAGGGGTGTAGAAGGGTACTTACTGGATCTGCAAAGTGACTCACACTCCTTTCTATTGTTTCGCAGGTTCATTTACAACTAGAAGTCTCCATGGTGAAGTTTCTAGATCTAATCAGGGGAGGCTCGAGGGAAGTTCCCAAAGAGGGAATACAATGTGCCCACACTCATAATTGCAGCCAAAGAAAGGCCGAGGATTTCAGGGGAGCTATGAACATGCTTTGTCAGGCATTCAATGTTGCAGATTCTAAAGGGGCTGATGGTGACAGTGGTCGCCTTAATAGGTAGCAGTTACCATGTTCCTTGTTGGAACAACAACACAGTACATGATGCCATTGTTAGTCAATACTCTTGGTAATACTTTGGCTGCTGATTAGCTACTTCGTAAGCTGTTATTTTGTTTAGACTATAAGTTTCCTTAGCAGACTATTTGTTGTATGCAAATATTATGGACCTTTGCTGTAAATTTTTATGACTTTGCTGTAAGTAGCCGAATGTTGCTTGACAGATGCTGTAATGGTTTTGATCTTCTATACTTAATACAAAAAAAAAACATCAACTTTATAGTTAAATTTAAATATTCAAAATTAAATTAAAAAATAATTAGATTTTAAATTTTTAGTTTTTAAAGTTTGAAACATTTTTTCCTTTAAAATTATATAGTAAATTAGTTAGTTTTTAATAAATTTTATTAAAACTAAAGTAAAAATTAAATTTAAGTTAATTTAATGATTAATAAATAAATTTACATTAACATTTTACTATATAATTAGATTATATATATTAAAGTGTAATTTAAAAAAACAAATCATTAAAATTTAGTTTATTATTTTATCTCACATTATTAGAGTATTATTTCAACAAGAACTTATTCAATATATAGTAATTATGTATTGCATTAAATACATATTATCTATATATTAGTTTATATTATATTATATAACAATATATATTTTTTAATTATAACAATTTTATATTTGTATCTAATAATTTTTACTATAAAATATAATATACTAATATATATTTTGTATTAATTATTTAAATTATATTTTTATTTACTAATTTCTAATATAAATTATAATATAAAATAAATATAATAATAACATTTAAAAAAATTAATTTACATAATATAAAATATTAAAAAATAATTTAACATTAAATAAATAAAACATATAATAAAAATTTAGATATATAAAATTAAATTGAAAAATATTAGATTTTAAATTTTTGGTTTTTAAAGTTCAAAACATTTTTTCTATTAATTTTTTTTAGTAAGTTAGTAAATTTTTAATAAATTTTACTAAAACTAAATTAAAAATTAAATTTAAGTTAATTTAATGATTAATAAATAAATCTAAATTAACATTTTACTATGTAATTATATTATATATAGTAAAGTGTAAACTTTTTTTTTTGAAAATTTATATAATCTAATTATATAATAAAATGTTAATTTAAATTTATTTATTAATCATTAATTAACTTAAATTTAATTTTTAATTTAGTTTTAATAAAATTTATTAAAAACTAACTAATTTACTATATAATTTTAATGGATTTTTTTTTTGTATTGTATTGATAATAGTTGGGGCAACAAAAATACAAGGAGAACATTTACAACATAAAGTTTTTTATAGCATATCGCTGTTTACATAAACAACAAAATTAAACCCCTCCCATTACAACAAAAAACCAGCCCCTTCCCATTACATATACAACAAATAGCTGAACATATGATCAAAATTATCCAACATCAGTTTAGCTGAACAAAATACCTTGGTAGGCTGCTGCAAAAAGGTCCACTTGACTGCCAAAAAAGGTCTCTACGCTGGATGAAGAGTCACTATGCTGAGCCATTCTAATTTATTCTGGGAGATACCAACTGTTCGCCAACTGTGCTTCTTTGGCCACTTTCTTATTGAATTCTTTTTGAAAGATTTCTAGAGCCTGAAAAAAAACCTTCGTGCATGACTGTCCAATCTGCCAAGTGTACCTCATCCTGGTTTCTCGCAACCTGATTTGCAAGATATCATCTTCTAACAACTTGAGGAACTTGAGCTTGGAGACTTTCACTGTCATGATTACCTGCAAAGCAATGTTATATAGGGTGAGTCTTTTGGAAGACTCAGTAAGTGTCCTCAGTTTCCCATTAAATATTTCCTCATTTTGAACTTTCCAGATGTGCCACAGAATCTCAGTAGATACACAAGACCAAAACAAGAAATGCTCTCTACCAATTTTTTTTTTTTGAGTAAAAGAACTCTATCCAACCTTACTTTTCCATTGGAGCTCCATACATCTAAGTTATTGCAAAAAAAATGCAAAAGTTCTTTTGCATACAAGTAATCAAAAAATATGTGATGTATTGATTCTAGAACCCTACACAATCTGCAGATTTCAATATCATAAGGAGATGCCTTGAAGGGCAACCTGTGAAAGAGTAGCAACCATCTAAAGTAGGCCTTCCTTGGCTCTATTGTTTTAACCCAGTTATTTGATAAGATTTTAGGCCAATCATTGTTGTTTAGGTTAACATTCCACACCTTGTTCAAGTAGTCAAAGGTCTCGTGTTGTTTGGTGAGTGTGTTGTATATGGTTTTTGCTTTAAGCTTGCTGATGTTATCCCCACTTGACCATTGAAATTTTTTTATACTATTCTGCATTGGGATTATAACTTACCAACTAGTTTATTTCGCTACAAGCTTCCCTTATAATGGAGTATGCCCTCTATTGGGTACATCCGGGATGTGAAACTCATTTTTTAGTTGGGCCAATTCTTTTAGCATTCCATTATGCAGAATGCCAGAGAAGCTCTTAATGCCTTTGTTGTTCCAATTCTTGGATGAGCAACCCTGCAGGAGAGCCAGGGGTTTACCATTCTGCTTGAGGTTCCACCAAATGGATCTTTGAGCAAATAAGACACTGCCTTGTGATACCTAAGAGTTGCAGATAAACCTTTTGACCTGTTCTCTTGCCTTCCAAATGCTTCTAAACACCACTAAGCCTTCTGGGAGAATAGGATAGGGACAACTAAGGAGGTCATTGAGGGGGAGGCCCTTCCAAGCTCTACCATTTTTGGGTGTTTCCCTTGAGATATTATTTCTAACTAATATTTTCTAGAGCTCATTACCATCCAGGGCCTTGAAAATCCACTTAACAGCCAATGCTATGCCTTGGACTTTAAGATTCTTTAAACCCAACCCCCCTTCTGCTTTGCTTACACAACACCAACTCCACTTGACCGCGTGCCTTTTCTTCTTTCCTTTTCCATCAAACCAGAGAAAACATCGAACCTTTTTATGGATTTCTACCACCTGATAACTGCAAAACAACCATATTGAGGCAAAGTATAGGCTATAAGATGAAAGGATCTTTTGGCATATTTGGATTCTCCCAGCCAGTGAGAGATTCTACCTATTCCATTTGCCTAATTTTCCTTCTATTTTGTTTTTGATCCAATTCCACATCTCCTTCAAGTTTGGACACACTACAAAGGGGATCCCTAAATATCTCACCTGCTTATGTGCTCCTCCCCATTGGAAACCCAGATTAATTTCCCACTCTGGAGCCCTGTCTTTACATCCTAGGAGAATTGACTTAGATAGGGATATTTTTGCACCTGAAGCTTTAGAAAAAATATTGAGCTTTTTCATTAGATTGGAGACATTTTCTTCCTGTAGTAAGGGGAACATAGATGTATCATCAACAAATTGGACATTCAAAAGCTCTTAATTGTTGGGGAGTGTTATGCCTCTTACCTTTGGTGAGTGCACATTGGTTCTGAGCACATAATAGAGGGCATCAAAAGCAATCGCAAACAAAGCTAGGGCTAAAGGACAACCTTGTCTGATTGACCTTTCAAGAGAAATTTCATTTGTGAGGGACCCATTAACATCCACCCGGGCTATAGCATCCTTAGGCAAAATGACTACCATGTTGCAAAAGGCTTTAGGGAATCTAAAGGCTTCCAAGGTTAGTCTAATGAAGGACCACTCAACCTTGTCGTATGCCTTCTCAAAGTCTAACAGTAGCATAGTAGCCTCCTGGTTAGAGCTTTTTTCCCACTCTAGAGCTTCCTAGCTAGTGATGAGATTCTCCAAGATATATTTTCCCTTCACAAAGCCTGTTTGGGTTGGGCCGATGAGCTTGGGCAAGACTTTAACCAATCTTCTAGCCAGGGATTTTGCTAGAATTTTGTAAGAGACATTCAGTAGGGTTATAGGTCTCCAATTTTTTAGTTGAGTCTTGTCACATTCTTGTGGAGTAACTTTATGATGCCCTTGATAATGCTACTGCCTAGTGATCCTTTTTCTAGTGCCTCCTTGTATACTAAGAATAGGTCATCCACAATCCATTCTTTAAAGGCTTTGAAAAATTCTGTAGGGAGCCCATCCACTCTCGGAGACTTGCCATTTTGCAATGAATCAATTGCCTTCTCTACTTCAAATTTAGAAATATCATTGCCCAGATTTACCACCTCTTCCCCATCTAATTTCTTAGGAATGACATTCCTGATTATTTCCCTTGTAGTAGTGCAGCCACTTCCCCCCATCTTCTGATGAAAACAACATCTTGTAAAACATGTAGAAATGTCTCTTGATTACCTCTTGATCACACACTACCCCCTTATCAACTTGTATCTGCTCTATGTGTTCTTTGAGGTTCTTTTCTTTTAGGAAATTAAAGAAAAAATTTAATCCTTTGTCACCATTTTCCAACCAGTTAAGCCTGGACCTGAATTTGGGACCCTGAATTTTCCTATTTTGGAGTCTCCTTAAAGAATCTTTGGCTATGCAAAGTCTGATACCTAGTTCTTCATTCTTGGGGTCTTTCTACAACCCTTATTTTGCTTGTAACAACCTTTCCTGAAGGATGTCTTCTTCTCTCCTACTATCCAAGGCTTTCTTCTTGCCAATTATCTAGAACAGTGCTTTCCACCCTTTTAACATTCACATTCCACTTGTCAATAGCACTTATATTTTTGTGCATGTAGATGTTTATCATCCTTAGGGTCTTGATGGCATCTAGACAGTCCTTATCATGTAGCAATTTAGTGTTGAGCATGAACCGACGTCCCTTCCTCTTCTCACCCCTCGACCCCTTTTTGAAGAGGATTCTCACTTTTATGGGGTGATGATCAGAAAGGGTGGATGGGTGTACTTCAATTTTACAACCATCTCTCAAGGAGTCCGATATAAATGCTTCCTTGTTAATGTAGAAGTTGTCTAGCCTACAATAAATCCTTTGACTACCCTTTTGTGCATTGCACCAAGTGTACCATATGCTAGGACATTCCTTCTTTTTCCCCTCAATCGGGTCCATCAATTTAAGCTTGCTCTTCATCTTTGACCAAAAGTATTTCTTGTTCCCTTTCCACTCCATGTCAACTCCACCCAGCTTTTCTTCCTAATTTTCAATCATATTAAAATCCCCTCCAAGGATCCAAGGGATGTTTTCCAATTCACACAACCATTTTCAAACTTTTATTCTTTCTCCATACTCATTGGGTGCATATATGGAGCAAATACCAAAAGAGAATTCCCCTTTTTTCAGCACTACCTAGACTACTCTGTTACAAGGGGAGACCCCTTGACTGGACACATAGTGCCTCCACTCTTTTGAAAATAGGATAGCTACCCCCCCTTCCTTTCTCATGATGTGTAGCAAGGTGGATGGCATCCCTCCAGATAAAGTTGAGACTAGTTTCCAGCATGAACCCAGTTGCCTTGAGCTCCTGTAGAAGGACTACCTCTTTTTCTTTACAACTACTAAGGAACCTTCTTACAATATGTTTCCTATCTGGGGACTTCAGTTCCCTTATGTTCTAGGATATACAATTAAGCGTCATTACAACCTAATTCTTTTTCCGGCTTAAAAGCTTCAAAACACTTAGGTACCTTCTGATTAGTTTCCATCCTTTTGGGGATTGGACTAGCACTGGTTGTGCTAAGCTTCTTCCTCTTTTGTTTTTTTAGCATCTTGAGGTTACCTTTCCCTTATGGAATCAAGGTTTTAGTACCTTTTCTTGGCCTTCCCCTTGGCCTTTTGGGAAGTTCAGTATTATCCTCTTCCTTAGTGACTCCCTTGGTTGTTGGCTCCCCTATCCCCTCAAAAGGCTCAGTCATTTCAGAAGATAGGTTTGGAACAACATTGGTTACTAGGCTGGTTATGCCTGCCTCACCCTTGCTAGAGGGTGAGTTTTCCAAACCAAGGATCTCATCCTTTCCTTGAGGGCCACCAAAATCCCCATCTCTAACTCTCTCAGCACCCATGGTGAATTGATTACACTCCCCACCAGAGTTCAGCAGAGAGCTTTCCCTTACCAAGGGTTGGTCTGCAACCAATCCATCAAGTGTACTAAACTGGTTACAGGTGGGAACCGAGTTGGTCTCCAAGGCATTCACTATTTCTTTTACTTTGCAGGGTCTGGCATCTGACTAGATTGTTGTCCCCCCTTTGTTAGGGTCTTCTTTATAAAACCTTAAATCTTTCAGGAAGTAGGTTTGCTTATTAGGAGCAGAGTCTCCTCCAACCCCATTCTTAGGGTTATTTCTCAATCTCTCTAATGCCAATTGCTGGGTGTTTTTATGCTTCCCTTTAAGGGGGGACACCATCTCGCCCAATCCAGTGCCATTCTTAGATAGGCTAGAATCTCCGACTGGGATTTGAGGAGAAGCAACAACCCCTATTGGAGAGGTATTTGCTTCCCCTAGAACACTTATTTTATCAGTCGGGCGTCCATTGAACTCCTCAATTTCTTGCTCCAATTCTTGGGCTTCTGCTTCCATGTTCTCCTAGTTACTATCCATATCAAAGTCTGAGTCTTGACTAGGATCCTCGATGAGGTCCTCATCATCTAATGAGCCTATGTTCGTGTCACCGAACCAAGGCTCCAACATTTCTTTAGGTATTTCCTCCATCTGAGTTGCTTTGTTTGTGTTTTTCCATGAGGGTTTGGTTTCAACCCTAGTTTTTTTGTTTTCCTGATTTTCATTATTGTTTAAGTTTACCTCACTGTTACCATGGGTGGAACCAATAGGGTTTGTTGAATCCTCACTTGGTGTGGCCCGAGTTTTCCTGTTTTCCAGTTCATCAATATTGTTTCTTTCCTTAGTGTGGTTGTTTCCATCTTTTGCATTCTTACCAATTAGGGGGCAGTTCCTCCTTATGTGCCCTTCTCTTCTGCAGAGATAACAGGCATTTAGGCCTCCAAGAATTTCAAGGGCGCACATAGCATCCCCATTGTCTAATTTTATCCATAGGGCATTAGGTAAATCAACACCAGGCTGGATAGCCACCAAAACCCTTGCATCCGCGTGAGGCAATGCAGATCTCATATTGTTAATCCGAATGACTTTGCCGTATCGCTTGACCATCAGGGGAAGGAAAAAAATGTTTCAAACTTTAAAAATTAAAATTTAAAAATCTAATATTTTTTTAATTTAATTTTGAATATTTAAATTTAACTATAAAGTTGATGTTGAAAATAATAAACCAAATTTTAATAAATTTTCAAAAAAAACAAGTTTACACTTTATTAATTTAAAATAAGTATGTTAAATTTATTTTAAAATTTGAATAAAATAAATATATAAAATAAAAATAAAAATCATTTAACATTTTATATTAAAAAATTGAATAAAATAAATACATAAAATAAATAATTTAAAATGAATATAAAAATCATTTAAGTACACTCCTAGTAAAAAATTAAAACAATCTTCTCAACGCATTAAAAAATTTGGTTTTAACACCTTTTAAATGTACTGACTTAAAAATGATGGAAGAGTGAACAAATTCAGTTATTGCCAAGGTACCCGCGGTGCATTCCTATAGCCAGTGTCCAATAGTACTATGCCTAAGGCAAGTACTAATTATGAAGAAGGTTCAATCCCATACCCTTCTACTTTCAAATAAATAAATTTATAATTTCATTAATCATTTGTACATGCTAACCTTCTATATACCATTTAAAAGACCATGAAATTACCACAAAAAATTATCATGAAATCAATTAATTTCTCGACAAATACCCAAAAAATAAAAATAAAAAAAATCAACTATAAACATATAATTTAAAGAAAAAACTGAACCCCAAAAAATATATTTATTTTGATCAAAATACATCTGAACCCAGAACAGATCAATTATTTAATTATTAATTAAAAATAAATAAACATGCTAACTTGCTACTTTCAACTAAATAAATTATCATTCACACACTAAAGTAATAAATAGTCAATATTTTAAAATAAAATAAATTTATTTTACGATTAAACAACGTAATCATTAAAATGACGGACCTTAAACAAAAGATATATCGTACTTATACGGATTCCTCACAGTTTGCCTTACGGTGGACCGCACATAAACAGCCACCGCATTCAACACGTGCCGATTGTTTACGCGGGAAAGAAAAAACCAATGTCGATGAAGTACAGCTTTGAATGGAGTTCTGATCCCACCTCACTTCTTTAGCTCGGCTTGTTCGTGGCGAAGAAGAAAACGTTTTCGACTTTAGATGCCCAACCTCCTCTTGATTTGTCACTCCACGATTCCCATGCTTGCTTTCGGTGTAAGTGGATAAGATGCAGTTTTTTGGGTAATTGAATCGCTTTTTCCAATACAAAAATTTGTGCCTCACTCGGGATGAAAATTCTAAATGTTTTGGACTCTGCTTCGAAGTTGTTACGTGGGGGACCAAAAATCTGGTCACAGGTTTCGAATTGAATTAAATGTGCTTAACAAAGGTTGACTTTTCAATTCAATTGCGGCCACACAAATGAATGACGGTCCTTTCAAGCCCATAGATAGAAGTGTAATTAGCAGAGTGTTTTTGTAAGACTTATTCTTTTAGTAGATTTTTTTGGTGAGTTAATTGATTTTAAAGATGGTTATAGATTTTGATTGAAAGGAGAGAGAAAAAAAATCAGTAATAATTATAATTATAATTAATTAAAATCACTCCCAATTTTTTACAGCAGCTTATTTGGCAAGTCCCCTGCTTATAACTAAGGCTTCAGGGCCACATCAACATGCTTTTTGTCAAGGTGTCCAAAAAAGCCCAAAAAAAAAGTGAGACTAATACTTGTGCATTCACAGCATGTTTTATTGAGCACTGATGTGGAATCACATGATTGGTTGCCTTTTAGACCAGAGGAATACATTTTGTTTAATTATGGGTAGTCATCATCAACACTAACAACTTTAAAGTCACAACTATTGGTCTAATATTGATAAAAATATTGGGCATTATATAAACAACTACTATCACAAATATTGAAACATGCTCGGGTAACGGGTCCTCTCCCCTACTTGGTTTTTATTTTATTTGTATTTATAAAGCTTTTTAATCAGTCTAATTTATTGGAAAAAAAAAACTATTTTTGAATAAATTTTAGAGAATAAATATTCCCAATTTTAATTCAAATTTTAAACTTGAATAGTATAATGATCTATGATATAAAATATTTTTAAATTATTCTTTTTATCAAATATTTCAATTTCTTTCTACCCAATTTCATATACAAACTAGATTCATGTTTATTTTATTTTATTTTATTTTATTTTGTTGAAGAAAAATGTACAAATATATTTTTAATTGTAAGTTTTGTTTAATAAAATACATAATATTTTTAGAGTTTATATTAATGATTAATATTATTTTTTATTGTAATTGTGTGCTCGTTTTATCTTGAAGCAATATTGGGTTTGTTTAATTTCTTCCATATTGATTATGTTTAAATTCTTTCATTTTAAATAGTTTTCACAATAGACATCTCTTCTTACACCTATATGCATGGTCAATGCACTAGTTCTTTACATGAGGAGTAGGCCAACATGCAAACAACCAACATGTTTATTCTGACGAGCCAACAATTTACATTGGGTGTATGTGGCTATCCTTGAGAAAGAAAGAAAGATCATCCAATAAAATAAGAGAATAGAAAGAATCAAATAATATATAGTGACAAATAGAGCTCTCGTCTATCATGCACTTTCTGCCAACATGCAAACAACCAACATGTTTATTCTGACGAGCAAACAATTTACATTGGGTGTATGTGGCTATCCTTGAGAAAGAAAGAAAGATCATCCAATAAAATAAGAGAATAGAGAGAATCAAATAATATATAGTGACAAATAGAGCTCTTGTCTATCATGCCCTTTATTGTTTTAAGTTGCTAAAAAAATGTTATTTCAATCTACATTAATTTTTCATTAAATGACAAACAAAAAGGAAATTGGAAGATCACTCTTCATAATAAGAAACTAGTGATGGTGGAAAATATCCAATTCTTTATTTAATGGGTATATTAATTCTCATGTTTTTAAGTGTAAAGTGATTTGTTTCTCTAATTTTTCGTTCAAGAACAATAAACTATTATTTAATTACTATATCTTCAATGTGTAGTAAGATTTATAATATATTGAATAAAATGATTAATCTTTTGTATTGTATAATTGTTTTTTTATAATAGGCTGGAGGGCCAAAATACAAAGTTCCTCTAGGGCGAAGAGACAGCTTAAAGTTTGCCACTCAAGCAACCACAACTGCAAACATTCCACGCCCAACCTTTAGTGCCTCAGACCTCATTGATGCTTTTGTTACCAAAGGCCTTGATGTCACCGATCTTGTGGCACTTTCAGGTTCTCTCTACTTTTACTTATTTTTTTTAGAATTAGATAGTCAACATGTTTTCTGTTATTTAAGACATTCATAATTAAATAATATAAATAATTTTTTTTAGATGAAATTTTAATGATTGTTTTGAAGTGATGATTGGTTGAAGTAGGAAACAAGGCCCACCAAATCTCACTTAATTAGGATATAGAAACTATTAAATAGAATATTCTTTGAATTCAATTGTATTATTTTGCATATGTTTTGAATTACTTTCCATTTTGTACATAGGAATTGTATATAAATTGGATTTTGTTTTTGATGTTGGATGATTATAGGGGGCCACACCATAGGAATAGGGCATTGTACGTCTTTTGAGGAACGGTTATACCCCACTCAGGACAAGACACTTGCCAAGAGCTTTGCCAAGGACTTGAAGGTCACTTGTCCAACCACAAACGTCACCAACACCACTGTATTGGACATCCGCTCGCCCAACGTATTTGACAACTCATATTATGTGAACTTGAAGCATCGAGAGGGCCTATTCACATCCGATCAAGATCTTTACACAGACTCTCGCACCAAACAAATTGTCAAAGACTTTGCTCAAGATCAAGATCTCTTCTTTGAGAAATTTGCTTTGGCCATGGCAAAAATGGGTCAGCTGTGCGTAGTGACGGGCAACAAAGGGAAAATCAGAACCAATTGTTCGGTTCGCAATCCAACTCCTTCCATTAGCACTGTGGTGGAAGATGATAGTGATTCCGCAGAGCTTTAATCCTCACCCACTGGACAAATTTTCTTGTTTTTAGAATAGAATATTGTTCTAATGTTGTAGATACATTGTTAATATAGTTTTGTTATGAATAACGTTGCTTTAACAATGGTATTCATTATGAACTTGAAATGCAAGCAAGCTTATTAATACTTTGGTCTTTATTCAGGGGCCTATTGTTAAATATTAGTTTGTATTTATAGGTAAAAGATAATTTTTGGTTATGAAAACATGATAATTATTTATTATTTTTATGTAATTTATTTAATGAATTAATTAGAGTTTAAGGTTTTTTAATGTTTGTTAGAGTGTTTGATCATTGATTTATTTATAATTTGAGGTTGGCTTTTTTTTAACATTCTATTTAAAGTTGAATTTTTTGTTTGGGAATTTTACTCTATTTTGAAATCATGTAAATTTTTTGATGGATTAATTAGGATTTTTTATTTTGGAACTTCTTATGTCTATTAGGATGCTCTATCATTGAGAAGCTAGTTTTCTTTATTTCTAGTGGAACTCATTCTCAAACATTTTTGGATAAATCAAATATAAATTTTCATTTAACTATTTAATGGTTACACATTTGATTTCAGATTTGTATTGTCTTTCTATTAAAATAAATAATTTTTTAACATACACATCAATGGATTAAGTTGAGATAGTTGGAACTCATATTATACATGTGTTGATTTTTTACGAGCTGTGAATTTTATGACTTATTTTATTCGTACTAATATAATTTTGCTCATAATTTATGACAAAGTTAATATTGTTAATAGATGTTTATTTTTCTTACTTGTATCAATGAAAATATGTGTTATAAATGAATTAGGTATTATGTTGCTAGGGAAGAGCAATATATGGAGAGCTCAAATTTGATGATTGTATGGTTGTTGAATGTAGGCATCTTTCTAAAAAAGCATAAACAAATGTTTAAAAATATTGTATCACATCAAAGAGATTCTTGACATATTATCAAAACTTATATAAGATAATGATGATATATGCATTTGGTTTTTATATAATTTTATGTAAACTAAAATTCCTTAATATTTTAAGGGCATATTGAATGGATAGTTGTCATACAAAAATTATGATGATATATATTTCATATAATATATATAAATTTATTATTAGTCGATAGGCCTTCTTTTAAGTGGACTTGCCGGTCCACATTTCACTAGCAAACCCATCTCATGCTTGAAAATAGGTTTAGCTCGTTGTCCAATAGTCTTGATGTCATTGGGAAAGTTTTCTCACACTATTAATAGAGGTAGAAGATATTTAAAAAAGTTGGTTTCTAAAGTGAACATTGATTTATATAGAAATTACCATTATCAGCCAGATTAAAGCAATTTTCGTGTCACTCTTTGAAACAAAATCCAACTCACAACCACTCATGTCTAATCTCTTAAGGGTGAAAGCCTCAAAAAAGCATTGTCTCACATCTCTAATTGTTTAATGGATATGAACCATGGTGGCAAGCAAAAGAGGCGATTGAGGAAAAATAATATGGATTTGAATGCATTAATATATTTAGATTTGATTTCAAAATTTTCCCATTAATGCATGCATTGTTGTCCACAGTCATGTTTTCTCATCAACCTTGATGTGCTATCCAACTTGTAGATAAATACATTGGGCTCCTAATGTTTATTCATCAATCCATCAATGTCGTTCGGGTGAAATACCTATGAAATTATGACAGTTTCTAGAAGTTTCTCATTATGATGAAATTACTAGCTTGGTGGATTTATTGCCGAACTCTAATTGCTGTAATTCCATCACAATTGTCTATAGTAACTAGTGCATGTATGTTGTTGGAGAGATTCACCACATCCAAGGTGGTAATATTTGAAGGTATGGAGAAAAATAAGATACAAAGAATGCCATGTTTAATATATATTGTATATTATGTTTCCTTCATGAATGTTATGTTTAATATCATTTCATCTGGTATTTTTGTTCAATGAGATAAAACTACTTCAGACATATGGGGAATTTATTCAAATTGACAATATTAACATTGGTCATAGACAAGCTTGATCTTCAACTTGGATGCCATAATAAGTGTGATTAGTATTTGATATATAAAATCTTGCTTATAGAAAAATATTCAGTAAATGGGTTCTTTAAGGAAACTTTTGTTTGTTGTTCAAACTTGAAAATTGACAAACACCTAACAAAATTTGAAACCAAATAATTAAACTTCTATTCAAAAATCGAGCAGTTGAAACATTGATGAAGTCAAAGTTGTATATAAACAACTTAGCTCTCATCTTTTTATCCCTCTCCCTAGGTGAATATTTGTTTTATGAGAGCATATGTTTTATACATAGCAAAAGTGGTATCTTTGGAAGCAAAAGAAGATTGTCTCTTTTGTTTATTGTTGTTCAAGGTGATTTATGCTTTAGTCAAAATATTATACTTTTATATTGTTATATTTAACTAATTAAATAATGTTAAGATACATTTAAGTTTTACCTTTACTTTCTTATTGGTGTACTTCTTGAACCTTCTAGAGGTGCAAGTGCTAATATTAAAATGTCTTGGGATTTTAAGGGAACCATTGAATGGATAATTGTAAAATAAAAATTGCTTGACAAGTAGGGTTGATTTTCAAATTTAGGTTGAACGTATGTATGAACATATATAGCTTTAAAATAGTAAATAGAAATAAATGAGATCTATATGGATTAGATATTATGTTGCTATAGAAATTGTCACGTATGTATGTGATGAAGGTGTATTCCACCCAACAAACTTACAACAAAAAAATTAAAACTACCATGAAATATGAGAATGAGATCTCAAGAAAATAGTTGAAAAAAATGTAAATTGCCTGCCTAAATTGTTTGCTCTTTCTAGGTTTTCTTTTTAATTGTTATTAATTTATGTAGCATCATAAATTGTCGCCCTTGATAATTTCACACTAGGTTTCTCTCCCCTTATGTGTTTGGACCTAATCATGCACCTAATATCCTAAATTATGCATTCCATGACCCATTTTAACATTTATCGGAAAATCAAATGTGAAAAACTGAAGTATGCATTTAATATTTTCCCCCAATAATTTGGATCCTAGAAAAGGAGGGATCTAATCTAGAGTGCACTGTGCCCTAGACCTCTTAAGTTGAACCCAAATTCAAAAAGGTTGGTGTCAGTAATTTATTTTTTGAAATTCAAATTCTAATTGTCGGTCATCAGGACTTAATTTTAAGGAAATTAGAAGATTTTTATATAAATACATAGTATTTTCACCATTTCAAAAGAGGAAGAATCCAAGAAATATTATTTGAGCAAGTGAAGATCCTAAAAATCAATTCAGGAGCAGTCAAAAGCAATTTTTTTTGAATTATTACAACATTTTCGGGTGATCCCACAATAGTGTGTCTCACTTTATGCCCAAGATGGACATTTACATCAATATTTTTAACTGAATCTTCATCAAGTCTAAGACCTATAGTAGCTAAACCATTAAGAATTTGAAGATGATGCGAACTAGTGATTTGTGACAATTTTTGTGTAGATTCTAAGTATATATTTTGTTTATTTTTTTTGAAATAAATCATGAGTCTTTCAACATCTCCTTTAATAACTAGTTTTGAACATAAAACAACATTTTCAAAAAGTAGCATTTGTGTCATTCAACATAACGTTTTTTCTATAAGAGATAAAATTCTAATTTTTGAAGTATAGATTCTCAACATCAATACAGAGGGAACATTTATTTTTCATAATTTTTGGTTACATTTTTTTTTAATTAATTTTTGAAGTCACCATATCTATAATTTGCACATATGTGTGTGTTGTCCAGCATAATTTGTTGTGAATATGTTGAAATCCAATTTTTTTTGGTGAAACAAGAACATCAATATAGAGGAAAATGATATTTTTTGATTTTTTTTACAATCTTTTACTATTTTTAACCTCTACAGAATGAAGAGCTTGATGTTAAGAGAAAAACCTATGTTCAATAAAAATTTACATGATAAAATGAAAAAATATCAAAATTATACTTGTTGGAAAGTTCGTTTTGAGGGCTATGATCTTGCAAAATATCTTATCAGGTTAGGTTCATTTGCAAGTCCAACCTAGTGTTTTAAATTGTAATTTTTGAGAAGATTTTGATGTAGATGAGGAATTTTTCATTTTTGGCACCTTCAAGCGAAGGTACCTTCGCTCGAAGGTCCTACCTTCACTAGAAGGTCACCATGCAAAAAAGTCATTTTATAGCAAAAAAGTCATTTTATAGCAAAAAAAATTATTTTATGGAAACTACCTTCTAGCGAAGGTGTTTAGTTGCATACCTTTGCTTGAAGGTACCTTCAATTGAAGGCTTTATTGCACTCAAAGGCATGTGCCAGTTGATTTATCCCGACCACTCCAAAAATTTCCTCTTTCCAAAAGTGAGACACAACTCCATGATTTCACCCTTCACCATTGAAGCATCATGCCAAGTCTTATGTGAGTTTGTTCATGTTTATGCATGCATTTTATTTTTGAGTACTAATTCTTGTAGGTCTTCAAATCTAATCAAGTCAAACAACAAGGAATCCTTAAAGGTGATGAGCATGACTTCAATCCATCAAGGATATTAGAACTGAGTGGTGAGTTGCCAAAAAGTGAATTGAGAAGAAAATTGAGAAGTAGTGATCAATCTAATGTCTGTTATGGTCCCACTTCACTTCTTCACCTCACCTGTTAAATACCCACGACACTGTTCTTCCCTGGGAAATCTAAGCTCTGTATTTGTTCCAATGGATAAGGTTTATGTGCTTTGTTTGTTTTTCACTCTCTGTTTCGCTTGTTTGTGCCGAAGAAGAGTATGAGTAGCCTTTAGATGTAGACCTTCCTCTGGAAAATGGGCTTTCATGGACGTTTTATAAGAGCACTTGCCCAAAATTGGAATCCATTGTCCACAAACGAATCAAGTTTTATTTAGAGGATATTACTCTAGCGGCTGGGTTGCTACGTCTTCACTTTCATGACTGTTTTTTTTAGGTTGTGGGTTTTAACTACTTTATTTGTTTCATTATGTTTGTTTGTTTGTTGTTTGTTAGGTTGGTGTTAAATGTTGGGTTTGGTGTTAAATGTTGAAATGTGTCGCACAAGGTTATGACGCTTTGGTTCTGTTGGATGGATCGACCAGCGGGCTGAGTGAGCAAGATGCCACTCCAAATTTAACACTGTGGCAAAAATCTTTTGAAATAATAAATGACATTAAAGAGCATGTGGACAAGGCCTGCGCTGCTATCGTATCCTGCACAGATATCATTGCTTTGGAAACTTGCGACTCCGTCTCAGGGGTAAATATATTATTACTATTTTTTAAGACCCCATTCAGTGTGGCCTTATTAGTCATCGATGGTTCATATCTTATATTCTTTATGTTGGATGATATGCAATAGAGATTGTTATTCCTATACATCAAGTTGCTTATATTTTTGATTACTAACTAACTAACTAGTGGTTTTTGTGATTTCGTGTGATAGCTAGATGAGTTCTATCCCTTATCTACGTAAGTATGCAACTATTGAGATGTTTCATTGTTGGTTGTATTATATATATATATAATGGATTTCATCATGTTAGGTGATTTTATATTATGAGTGTGAGTAAGTGTGAATATAAAGGTAATGATTGATATTTGATATTTAGTTGTGGTAGTATTTATTATAGGTTAAACAAATTATTGATAAGTGGTAATATTTTGATATTAAATAACATGATCAACTATTGCTTGGCTCTAAAAGGAATTATGCAAGTAGGAAGAGTTAAATTATATGTTACTTATGTAGATTTAATTCCTTAGTTGATTACCATTAGAAGGTTATTTTTCATATGCTATTTGTTTCAAATACTATTAATTATGAGAAATACTGACACCAATGTCTGGTTAAGTAAACAGGTTAAAAGTGGCCACTATTGAAGGTGTCACATAACTATTTCCCTTATGTCATTCTTGGAAATTTCTAGTATTGTCAAGGATATGTATTCAACCTTGTTTTGTAAGGGTCAAGTGCATGGGGGAGATGTTGCTTATTAGACCCTTGAATCACCTCTTTTAATGTCGTTATTTATTTTAGGTTTTATAACATCTTTATGTGGTTTTAATTGTTTAAAAGGTGCCCTAAGCGGTACGTCTATAGAGTAGAGGTCTTTTTATTCTATAAAATCACTTAAATAAAGTTTAAAACCCACTGTAATTTCCCACTTATGAAAAGTGGCGAAAATTGAGTTGGTTGTGTGGTTGGGAAGTTATGGGGTGTTGGTTTCACTTTCTCTTCTATATATTCTTTCTCTTTGAGAGGAGAAGGGGCTTCTTCATTTTTGGCCTTCGCTTCTCTCATTTTCCTTGGCTTCTCTCCTTTTGGTCTTTTCCCTCTTGCTTTGGCCTTGTTGCTTTGATGTCTTTTCTTCTTCCATTTGGGTGATCCCACAAAATTGGTTTACAATTCCATTGAGGAAGGAAAAGTGCAAAAACACTCCCATGAAAAGAAATGGATTTTAGTGGTTCGCATGAACTAAGGTGTTTGTATGGACCCAAAAAGGGGTTTGTATGGATCCCCCTTTGAGCGAACCCTCTTTAATGATGAGTCCCACTGTTTGGCACATTTTTTTAAATGAACACAAAGGAAAATTCAAAAAAAAAGGGGGGTTTGCTTGAAGGGGACTTCAAGCGAACCCCCCTTCTAGTGAACACCTAAGGAGGGTTCACTTGAATGGGGGGTCCATACAAACCTCCCTTTTTTCGCCTTCCCTTCATTTTCTACCAAATAGCTGCAAAATTTTGCCTTTCGAAGCTCGGGTTGAGGATGAAAATGGAAGAGACTTCATAGACCCAATTGGATGATGGTAGTCCTTGGAACGAGCTATCCATCAAATGCAATTTTAATATGTTATGATTTTATTATGTATTTTTTTGAGTTTGATTAAACATAGGTTTTTCACTGAAAATCAAGCTCTTTATAATACACATGTGAAAAATTACAAGATTATAAAACAAATTGAAAAATATCAGTGCACTAGATATTGATGTCCCTGATCCAACAAAAAAAATTGAATTTCAATACATACAAAAAAAGTTATGCTTTAGCTAGTAAATCATGCCTAAATTGTAATTGGTTTGACATTGAAACTTAATTAAAAAAAAAAAAAATTCAATGAAATGCTATGAAACCAATTCCATGCACTAGATATTTTAGTTACGAATCTAAATTCGAAAAAATTAGAATTTTATCCTTCATAGAAAAAAAGTTATATGTTAGCCAGTAACATCACTCTTTAAAAATGGTGTTTATTGTTAAAAGCTAGTTTTCGAGGGAGATAGAAAAAAAATACAATTTGATTCCAAAATTTTTGAAAAAAATATATTTAAAATCTACAGACAAAATGTCACAAATCACTAATTTGCATCATCTTCAAATTTCTCATGGTTTAGCCACTATAGGTTCCTGAAAGTGAAGATTTGATTAAAAAAATAAGTTCAATTTCTAGTTTGGCCAAAAATTGTAAACCAGTATTGTGGGATCACCCATTTGGGAAGGAGCACTCTTAGTGGAGATGGAGGAGAGGATTGGAGAGGGAGAATGGAAGAATAAGGCTTGGAGAAGGAGAGGCTATCCCCATTTGGATTTGCACTTAGTTTGGTAAGATCTCTCCTTGTTGGGTCTATGTTGTTGAGGAAATGAATTGTTGTGTTGTTCACTCTTCTTTGAGGAAATCTATGTTAAATTACTTGTATGATGGTTTGAATTATGTGAGTTGGAACTTCCTTGTTTTGCAAATAGTTGTGAACATATAAGTGATTGTGAATGTGTGAATAGTGGTGAAATATGAATGGTATAATGTATGAAATTACTAAGTAATAAATGTGAATTGTGGTTATGTGTGTATGTTTGGGAAAAGCTATGTGATCCCTTTGAGCTTGGGGGTGGATTGATTATCAATCCTATGGTTGGGAAGAGAGTTTGTGGCCACTTTGTTGTTTCTGTTGTTGACCTCTTCTTTCAGGGATATATATATTGAAGATGGAATAAATGTGAAGTACATCAAAGTCAGGATCCAAGGAAATAGAGATGGGCCTTGTGCATTAAAAAAGGGGTTTAAGTTTCCAAGAGTGGAACTATGATAAATGTATTTGTTGTGTATTTGGGTAATAGAAAAATCTTGTAAATGTGTTTATACTTCATCTAGAGGGGTAAAATCAAGGAAGATTTGGGCATATTCAATCTCTAAATAAAAGGACTAATGTTGGGAAAATGTAACTTAATGTATGCAATCTTAAAAGTCAATTGTTTATATCTTCAAATTAATGAGGGGTTTGTGTCTTGGGTATCTTTCCTTAATTTGCTTGAGGAACTTTAAGGGAAGGAATTAAAACTTGGTTGGGTTTGAAATCATCAAAATTTCTGTATAAAAAGGTAAAGGAAACATGTGTATGTGTCTGTTTTCACAATTTTTGAATTCAAAGTCTTTTCCCCTTTTATATTGAAATGCATTTGTAATTAAGATTTTATATTTGATCTTAAAAAAATTATCTATAAATATACATATATATCAATTATACATGTGTATATATATATGCTAGCCTTTTAACCATGAAGTTTGCGTGCAATATTTTGTGCCTCAGAAAAACTTCAAAGCAAAATTTAAAGGAATACGCTGCCTCAATCTGCAATAGATTTCATTGAGTTCAACTGATGCGGCCTCCATCTTATGCAAAACAGAATAACAATTAATAGAATTTCCCTTTTAAAAATTTAAAATGGTCGCTGTTAATAAATCTCACTTATGTCTTCTGAATTTCATGGGGTGCATTGCCAGTCGGATAACGACTTTTCTGAATATGTTTCTTTTGCTGCTCAACATGAAATCGGAATTCTGTTACTAGTAATCTGTAAGAATGCAATCTGAACGAACTTTGGAAATCTGCGAATATAGAGCCAATTCAATATTTGATCTGCATTTTATACATTATCTGAAAAGGAAATTTTTAAATCTGAAGCTTTCAATTATGAAGATGTGTGTGTCAGGTCTAGGTTTTGCCAATGTCGATCTGCAATCTGCAATGTAACTGCAAATTTCTAAGAAATTTAATTTGATCTCTGATAAAACATTTTTTTAAGCATTCGTATAGGAGCACACATAAATATATGATTAAGCAATTTCGTAATAAAATTTGGGGGTAGGTTTTTGGAAACAAAAAGTAATTCCTCAAATCTTTCTGTGAACCACCGATTTGTCATTGAAGAAAATATTGCCTCTGTTCCAGCATGCCTGAAACAAATAAATTCAGATGCTCAAAATGAATGAATACTTGTGCATGAATCTGTAAGCAGATCCAAAGTAGAGGAACTAATTCAGCCTGTGCATTCCAAAATAAATTAAAAAAGAAGGGGGTCTTGAGAAGAAATAGAAGAGAAGGAGAATTGGTTACAAATTCCAGTATAATTATTCAACATTAGATTATGAAGGAATTTGAGAGGCAAACTTGTAAACTTCGGACTTGCAAACAATAAGAACATATTAGAAATTATTCTTAATCTGTGTGCTTCATTGGATTCTGTTACTTTCTGTCACATTCGTAGAAAATGGAAGGAAGTTGCGGATTGTTTGGCCAAATGGACCTCCGATCATCTGCAAAATTGGAACATTGTGGATAGGGGTCAATTACCCCCAGATTTGTCTCAAAAGTTGAACCCCTTTGTGGAGATTGACAGAAATATGTCATGCCTTTGCTTTGTACTTTTTTGTTTTGTTTGAATAAATTTTTACCCCTTTTTAGTTAATTTTTTTTTATATTATTAACAAGTTAGTTTTTAGTTAGCTGCTTTTTGATTAAATTAAATCAAAAAACTAAAAAAGCAAAAAAGAAACGAAGAATTGAATTTGTAATTACTTGAGTTGAGTTGGATAAGAATATTTAGTTTCAGTTGGTTATTGATTTTTGTAAAATTTGTTTCTAATTTTATTTTAAGCAACTTGTTAAAAATAAGTTATAGTGTATTATAAGTCTATGTTTAAGTGGAAAAAGGGAAAAAAGAAGAAGTGATCAACAAGAAATTTTTAGACAATTAATAAACTTTAAATAAATATAAAATTCATAGCCAAACAAACATTGTATTAAATTATAGTTTTTGTGTCAATTTAGTTTTTGTTTTTTTGTGTAATATTGAATGTCATTAAATGAACTCAATAGTTAGTACGTTATTTTAGTATGTTTAATTTAATTATTCAAGTATCTTGGTTGGTTAGTTTTCTATATAAAAATTAAATTCAAATGTTCAACTATTATTGTTAAGTAAATCAACTTAAGTATGTAATACTTCTTCCATTTAAGTTATAGTTTGGGTGCTACAACCTCAATCTTTGTGTTCAATTCAGAAGGCTTTTCAACGGATATATATAATGAAAGGTCTTGTATAAACTTCTTAGTGAAATAGATCAGTAGGTGGTAGGATGTCTCCCCTTGGGTTCCTCAATTTCCATCTCAACTAGGTGGAAGTACTACCATTAAAATGAACCATTCTCATCAAAATGGTATCCATTTGTCTCTACTTAACAAGATGTTAAATTACCCCTAGTGATCATTTTTTCTCAATAACTATAATCAAACGTAAGTGTTTCTCATCAAAATAAGATTGGATAAGCTTATTATTGTTATTATTATAGAGGGTGCTAAGTCTCACCTTCTTGGGTTACATTTGAAACTAATGAATCATTAATGTAAAAATGCTTGATAACTAAATATTGATGGTGAGTTGGAGGTTAGAAAGATAGTAAGGCCAATTAGCTAGGTATTAAGATAAGAAAGGCTAGTATTATATATAAATGTTGAGAGATGTATTAATAGTAGTTTTGGTACTGAGAGATGTATTAAGAAATAAAATATTGATTTGGGAATTGAAGCTAATAGTATTAAAACCATTATATATATATATATATAAGTGATGGTAAGGATTAAGGTGGTAGTGAGATTAATGTAAGTATTGTCAGAATCAATGTTAGTAGGGATACTTGATATCAACCTTATCATTTGTATGCTACCATGATTAATGAGTGGTTAATAATCAATAGTGTTTATACGTTTACCAAAAAAAATATGTTGGTTGTGTATTGTTTAGTTGGGTGAAAATTGGGGCATGACATATTTTAAGTAATTTAAACATATTTTGAATTGTTTTCAATGATTTTGTAAAGAGAGAGCTGCAACTTCGATTTATGTCTACTTTTTTTTTCTTTTGAGTTGGTTTAATGGTGGAGAACTTTTAAAAGTAATTTAAACATATTTTGAACTATTTCCTATTTTTAAATGAATTTGTAAAGAGAGAGTTGCAACTTCAATTTATGTCTAAATTGTTTGTTTTTTTCTTTTGAGTTGGTTTAATGGTGGGGAACTTATATTTTTCAAAGAGAGGTCACAAGTTCAAATCCTCCAAGGGATAGGATATACACACCTTGGATCTGAAGCACAGTTAGAGTAGGGGTAGTCTCATATATATGTCATGTAGATTCAGAAACATATTGCCTAATGGTGGACTATAAAAAGACATTTCCTTCCCTTTCTCTAGGTGTTTTTTTTTTAATCAGTTTTTAATTTATGTTGCAATTTCTTTTAGTGGTTTTTGTTTTATTTGTGAAGTTAAATGCTTTTTAATAAGTCCAATTTATTGAAATAAATTAAAGTATTTTTGAATAAATTTACAGAATAAATATTCTCAATTTTAATTCAAATTTTAAACTTGAATAGAATAATGATCTATAATATAAAATATTTAAATAAAATCTTTTTTACTAAATATTTCTATTTCTTTTTACCAAATTTTATATACAAGCTAGTTTCATGTTTAATTATTATTATTTTTTTGAAAAATATGCAAATATTTTTTTAATTGTAAGTTTTATTCAATAAAATACATAATAAGTTTAGAATTTATATTAATCATTAACATTGTTTTTTATTTTAATTGTGTGTTCATTTTTATTTGAGCAATATTGGTTTTGTTTAAATTCTTCCATTTTAAATAGTTTTGACAATAAACATCTCTTTTTACACCTATATGCCTAGTCAATATACTAGTTCTTTACATGAGGAGTAGGCCAACACATAAACAACCAATGTTATCAACATGTTTAATATGATGAGTAAACAACTTACATTGGGTGTATGTGGCAATCCTTGAGAAACAAAGAAAGATCATCCAATAAAATAAGAGAATAGAGAGTTCGTCAAATAATATATAGCAACAAATAGAGCTCTTGTCTATCATGCACTTTCATGTTTTAAGATGTTAAAAAATGTTATTTAAATCTACCTTAATTTCTTGACAAACAAAAAATAAATTAGAAGATCACTCTTCACAATAAGAAATTGTTGGTGGAAATTATCCAATTCTTTACTAATGCGTATAGTAATTCTCATGTTTTTAAGTGTACGATGATCCATTTCACTAATTTTTTGCTCAAGAACAATAAACTATTATTTAGATGCTATATCTTCAATTATTGTTAAGATTTATAATATATTGAAGAAAATAATTAACCTTTTGTATTATATAATCATTCTTTTAAATATACTGGAGGACCAAAATACAAAGTTCCTCTAGGACGAAGAGACAACTTGAAGTTTTTCACTCAAGCAACCACAGTTGCAAACATTCCAGGCCCAACCTCTAGTGCCTCAGCCCTCATTGATATTTTTGTTGCCAAAGGCCTCGATGTCATCGGCCTTGTGGCTCTTTTAGGTTCTCTGCATTTACTCATTTTGTTTAGTAGATAGTCAACATGTTTTTTGTTATTTAAGGTGTTAGGAATTGCATGCAAAAAATATCAATTAAATGCAAATAAAGATTAAACATAAGAATGAAAAAACACAGAAATAATAACAACGAGAGACAATTTTTAATGTGGTTCACCCAAACTCAGGCTACATCCACCAACAGAGAGTCCAATATTATTATCCATCAAATAGAACCGATTACAACCAACAATCCTTGCAACTCAATACCACTGTAAATGCTACAATACAATGTCAACGGAAACCCTAACCCTTAGCCTTTTATCAAGACTTGTGTCGGTTACAAAATAGGGTTTTCTATGTCAGCCAATAGAACAATAACTCCTAACGGCTTTATAAAATAATAAAAATCGTGTGAGGTTTCGGGGGCGTTGCCCCTCAACCTCGCCCTGTATTGCGACAGGGAGTGTGCTAGGGGCACTGCCCCCAAGCCCTCATTAAATAATTTGGGGGGAAACCGCGTCAATAAAAGAGGAAAATTTAACCTTCGAGTCTAATTAGGCTCCATATAACAAATAAGGCATTCGATATTTAAACAATATTTTAATTTTTCAATTTTGTGTTAATGGATCAAATTTTAATGATTGCTCTTAAGTGATGATTGTTTGAAGTGGAAAAAAAGGCCCACCAAATCTCACTTAATTAGGATATAAAAGCTATTAAATAAAATATTCTTTGAATTCAAAATGTATTATTTTGCATATGTTTTGAATTACTTTCCATTTTGTACATATAAATTGGATTTTGTTTTTATCATTGGATGAGTACAGGTGGGCACACCATAGGAATAGGGAATTACATGTATTTTGAGGAATGATTATACCCCATGTAGGACAACACTCTCGCCAAGAGCTTTGCCAAGGACTTGAAGCCTGCCACTTGTCCAAGCACAAAAGTCACCAACACCATCGTATTGGACATTCACTCACCCAATGTATTCATAAAATTGTATTATGTGAAATTTAAGCATTGAGAGGTCCTATTCATGTCTGATCAAGATCTTTACACATTCTCTCACACCAAACAAATCATCAAAGACTTTTCCCTCGATCAAGATCTCTTCTTTGAGAAATTGGCCATGGAAAAAAAGGGTCTTGACTGAGCATAGTGATGGGAAGCAAAGGGGAAATCATAACCAATTGTTCCGCTCACAATCCAACTCCTTCCATCAACACTATGGTTGAAGATGATATTGATTCCCCAGAGCTTTAATTTTCACCCACTTTACAATTTTTCTCTTTTTATAATAGAATATTGTTCTATTGTCGTAGATATATTGTTAACCTAGTTTTGTTTTGAATAATGTTGCTTTAATGATCTTATTCATTATGAACTTGAAATGCAAGCTTATTAATACTTTGGTCTATTTTCGGGGGCTTATTGTTAAATATTAATTTTATTTATAGGTAAGAGATAATTTTTGGTTATAAAAACATGATAATTATTTATTATTTTTTATGTAATTTATTTAATGACTTAATTAGAGTTTAAAGTTTTTTTAATGTATGTTAGAGTGTTTTATCATTGATTTGTTTATAATTTAAGGTTGGTTCTTTTTTTAACATTCTATTTTAAGTTACATTTTATGTTTGGGAATTTTAGTGTATTTTGATATCATGTGAATATTTTGATGGCTTAATTAGGAGTTTTGAATTTGGGATCTCTTATGTATATTATGATGCTCTATCATTGAGGCACTAGTTCTCTTTATTTTGAGTGGAACTCATTATCCAACATTTTTTGGATAAATCAAATATAAACTATCTTTTAACTATTTAATGGTTAGACATTTGATTTCAAATTTGTATTGCCTTTCTATTAAAATAAACAAATTTTTAACATGCAAATCAATGGACTAAGTTGTGATAGTTGGAACTCATATTAAACATGTGTTGATTTTTTATGAGTTGTGATTTCTTATGACCTATTTTATTTGTACTAATATAATTTTGCTCATAATTTTATGAGGGAGTTAAGACTATGTTAATAGATTTATTTTACTTACTTATATCAATGAAAATAAGTGAGATTCAAAATAAATTAGGTATTATGTTGCTAGGGAAGTGCAAAGTACGGAGGGCCTAAATTTGATGATTGTATGGTTGTTGTATGTAGGAATCTTTCTCAAAAAAAATAAAATCAAATGTTTAAAAAGATCGTATCACATCAAAGAGAGATTTTTGACATATTATATCAAAACTTATATAAGATAATGATGATATATGCATTTGGTTTCTATATAATTTTATGTATATTAAAATATCTTAATATTTAAAATTGGCACTTTGAATGGATAGTTGTCATACAAAAATTATGATATATAATTAAATATTCTTACCCGATAGGCTTTCTTTTAAGTAGTCTTGCTAGTCCACATTTCATTGGAAAACTTGTCTCATGCTTGAAAATAGGTTTAGCTCGTTGTCCAATAGGCTTGATGTCATTGGGAAAGTTGTTACAAGCTATTGATAGAGGTAAAAGATATTTTAAAAAGTTGACTTCTAAAGTGAACATTGATTTATATAGAAATTGCCAATATCAGGAAGTTGAAACAATATTTGTGTCACTCTTTTGAAACAAAATCTAACTCATGTAACCATTCACGTCTAATCTCTTAATGGTAAATGACTAAAAAAACCTTGTCTTACATCTCTAAATGTTTAATGGATATGAACCATGGTGGCAAGTAGAAGAGGCAATTGAGGATAAATATCATGGATTTGAATGCATTAATATCTTTAAAGTTGATTTCCCCCTTCAAAGATTTTTCCATTTATGCATTTGTTGTCCACAATCATGCTTTCTCATCGACCTTGATCATTACCCAACTTGTAGATAAATACATTGAGCTCCTAACATGTATTCATCAACCCATCAATGTCCTTCAGGTAAAATACCCATGGAATTATGATAGTTTCTACAATTTTTGCATTTTGATGGAATTACTAGCTTGGCAGATATATTGTCAAGCTCTAATTGGTGTAATTCCCCAGTCATTGAGATTGTCTATAGAAACTAGTGTGTGTCTGTTGTTGGAGAGATTTTCCACATCCAAGGTGGTAATATTTTAAGGTATGGAGAAAAAATAAGATATAATGAATTTCATGTTTAATATGTATTGTATACGTGTTTCCTTCATGAATGCATGTTTAATATGTCAAAAGTTTGTGTTTTCATTAATGTTAACAGAGTATTGTTGCATTGATGTCAACTCTTGAGGAAGTAAGTGTGTTGGTATGTTGTTGGTGTTGATGTCAACACAATCTAGTGTTCTCATTAATGTCTTACTTCAGTATGGTTATAGAAGCCTATTGATATGTTGTTGGCTATGCTGCAAAGTACTATAGATGCTTGTGAAGGTATTGCAGAGATAGTAGTAGTTGGTTACATTATGTTACCATCAGTATTGTTAGTGGTATCAACCTCTAATGTAGCAATGGTAAGTAAGTGCTTGTGGAGATCAACCTATTATGTGGTTGAGATGTTGAGAAAGTGTTGCAGATGATGAGATTGTGTTTTGGTGCTTGGTTTCCAAGCACTTTTGAGAAAATTTGAATAAAAGAGGAAACCGTGTGGTAAAGAGTGTTCGGTATGGCAATATAGTGTTTTGGTTTTTGCTCCATATTTCTTTTGTATTGAAGATATGTTTGTGTGGTTTGTATATGTTGATCAAAGGTGTTTAGAGGTGTTATATCTAGAGCTTCATGTTCTGGATCGTTCTGTAGAGGAAGTTGTGTTCACCAATGTGTGAACTGTGAAAAATAATGGTGTCTGGGAGAAATGGTTTTGCTCCGCATTTCTCTGTGTTTTGGTTTATGTTCTTGCATATCTAAGAGTGTGGTTATAGTGCTCATATCTATCTTTACTTTGATTTGTTCATGGATTGGTGCTCCACAAGGTTGGATTCATTAGTTACAGTGTGTGGAAGGTTAACTGGTTGTACAAAATGAATGTATCTTTCAGGTGAAAGTTTTTATAAAGGATTTGTTAGATTTTAGGGTATTGATGGAATATTCCAAATTATGTTTAAATGTTGAGTTTGGTTTGCGATCTATCTTTGGATCAAATGAAGCATGTGTTTAAATGTTTAAATGGTGTTGACATAGGTTCGACTGACTTGGGTGTTTACACTAATTGAGGATGTGTTTCAGTATTTGTAGAAGTGTGGTGTGGCGTGTATGTGTGGATTTAGGTCCAAGTTAAGGTTTGATGTGCTCCACTTTCATTCCTCTCCATCGCGAGAATGTTTTGGTGCTGACCTAATTAAAATTTACACATTTGAGGTGCATAGCCAACCTTGTAAATTGTTTTCAAGGTTGAGAACGGTATATATGAGTGATGAATTGATGGAAGATGTGTGTGTGAAGTGTGAGTCATGTGAAATGTGATGTGAAGTGTGAAAGTGTGAAGTGCAGTGTGAGATTTAATGTGTTAGACTACTGGAAGCAGTAAGCAGAAGGTGTCCACATTCTTTAGAGAGGTTGCAAGTGACTTGGTGATGTAGTGGTGGATCTTTTTTGTTACTCTAAAATGGATTTTGCATTGTAACAACCTTCTATCTTCTTTTCTATAATTTGGTAGTGAGCCTTTAGCAGTGATCCCTTCTTTCTTTTGGTTGGTGAGCCCTCTGGTAGTGAGCCTATTGTATTCGGTGTTGCTATTACTTTATATTGTGAGCTAATACTCACCATGGTTAATCCCTTCTTGGGATTTGCACGTAAATCTAGTGTTCTAATGTGTATGGTGTTTATATGTTGCTATTTTTTTATTTGCTTTCATGCTAAATTAATATAATAGAATAAGGGTTAATAAGGATCTGAATGTTAATGAGGGTTTTGATGTTTTAATGTACAAATGATTCACCCCCCTCTCAGTTGTCTTGTGCCTTCAAAAATTGGTATCAGAGCGAGGTTCCTTAAAAGAAAGCTTTTAAACTGCTTGAAGTATATCTAGGATGTCACACAAGAAGGAGGCTCCTCTATTTGATGGATCATATTATGCATTCTAGAAGACCATAATGGAAGGTTTCCTTGTATCCCTAGGGTTTGGAGTTTGGAGGTCAGTTGAAGCTAGATATACCATGCCTACAAATGGACCACCAACTGATGTTGAGATCAAGGCATATGAGAACAATGGAAAAGGAAGGTATGCTCTTTTGAGTGATCTTTCTAATACTGAACCTGTGAAGGTTATGAATTACAAAACTGTTGGTGAGATTTAGAAAAAGATGGAAAGCATCTATGAAGGAGATGATAAGGCCAAGCAAGCAAAGATGCATAATCTCAAGATCAAGTTTGAAAACTTGTGAATGTCAAAGGATGAAGATATTACAAGCTACATGCATAAAGTGGATGAAGTTGTCAATTCTATCAGCTTGTTCTTGGTGGAAAATTAGATGAAGATGAAATGGTAAAGAAGGTATTGAGAACTCTTCCTAAAAATTATAGCCATAAATTTTCTGCTATTGAGGAAGCTCAAAATCTAAATAGTTACTCTAGAGATCAGTTGTATGGTGCTTTAACTGCTTTTGAATTAAGAGAGTTTGGTCCAAGTGATTCAAAGAATGAGACTTCTTTCAAAGTTGGAAAAGTACAGAAAAATGAGGAATCATATTAGGATGATCTTGATGAGGTAGAAGCAAATTTTGTGAGAAGATTGAAAAAGGGTACTAGAAAATATAGAGGTAAGTTACCTTTCAAATGTTTCAATTGAGGAAAAATAGGTCATTATGCTTCAAGATGCCCCGTCAAAGCTTCAAATGACAAATATAAAGAAAATAAAGGTAAATCAATTAAGATAAGTTATTATGTTAAAGAAGATGCCAACATATCTGATGATGAATCTGATTACCCAGATGATGAAGATAATAAGTGCTTGTTCATGGCTCTAAATGTTGGAACTAAAATCTACTAACTTTGAGAGATGTAGGAAGGAAAGTGCTTGAGAAGCAGGTCATAATGTTGAAGGAACTATGCTATTTTATTTTCATGCTAGAGAGGAGAATAACTTCTGGATCATTGATAGTGGATGCTCAAATCATATGACTGGTGATAAGAGCAAGTTTTTTAAACTTGAGAAATTTGAAGGAGGTCTTGTTAAGTTTGGTGATGATACATTTGTTAAGATATTTGGATAAGGTTCAATCATTTTTTATGGAAAGAATAATACAAATGATGTTAGTTATGTTATGGGTTTGTGACACAACCTTCTGAGTGTAGGAAAATTGTGTAGCAAAGGATATAACCTTGTGTTTTAGGACAATGGTTGTGAGATCAGAAAAGGCTCTAAAATTTTGGTTGCTGTAGGAAGAACAAATGGAAATGTTTATCATCTTAGGGTGCTAATGGTCAGTGCTTTATAACTCAAATTAATGAAAGTTGGCTATGGCATAGAAGAATGTGTCACATCAATTATAACAACTTAGTGAGGATCAGTTGAGTTCAAGCTATGAGAGATCTGCTAAATATTATAAAGCCTATCAATGCTATCTGCAAGGAATGTTAGATTGGGAAGCAAGCTAGAAATAGTTTCAAATTCAAAGAACAATCTAATACTAGACCTTTGGAGTTGGTGCATATAGACCTTTGTGGACCTACCAGAATAAGAAGTCTTCAAGGTGATGGGTATTTCATGTTATTAATTGATAATTATTCTAGAATGACTTGGGTAACTTTTCTCAAAAAAATTGGAGGCTCTAGATAAGTTTAAGACATTTAAAGCTATGATTGAGAATGAAATGGATATGAAAATAAAATGTTTGAGATTTGATAGAGGTGCAGAGTTCACTTCTAATGAGTTTAACAATTTTTTTGAAGATCGTGGAATAAAGAGGCATTTGTTGGCTCCTAGGATTCCACAACAAAATAGACTGGTTGAAAGGAAAAATATAACAGTTTAGGAAGCAACAAGAACAATGATGAAAGAAGAAAACCTACCATAATTCTACTAGAGAGAAGCAATTTAATACTATAGTCTACATACTTAACAGACAAAAAGTAAGGACAAACAGTTCAAAGACTCCCTATGAGTTATGGTATGGAAGAACCCCTACTGTCAAATATTTTAGAGTGTTTGGAAGAAAATTCTAGATCAAGAGAGATGAAGAAAACTTAAGAAATTTTGATGCAAGATTAGATGAAGGAATATTCCTTGGATATTCTACAAAAAGCAAGGCTTGCTACAACATGAGCTTGAAAATAATTGTTGAAAGTGCAAGTGTGAAGGTGGATGAAGAATTACATAAAAGTTTATTGTTGATAGATGGATATGAATCAAATGAGTTCTCTTGCAGAGAAGAATAAAAAGATGAAGGAAAGGAAAAAGAAGTGTATATTGAAGAGGAAGAAGCTCCAGAAAGGATCCATAAGACTCCTAAGTATGTGTAGAAGAATTATTCTAAAGATTAAATCATTGGTGACAAGAGTAGAGGTCTGCTGACAAGAGGAAAGACTTCTATGACAAAAGAATAGGTAAAATTATGTTTACTTTCCAAAGTTGAACCTAAAACAGTGATTGAAGCATGCAAAGATGAATATTGGATCAAGGCTATAGAAGAAGAATTAATGCAAATTGAGAAGAACCAGACTTGGGAACTAGTCCCAAGACCAACAAACAAGAATATGATTGGAACTAAGTGGCTATTTTGGAATGAGCTGAATGAGAGTGGAGAAGTGGTGAGAAACAAGGAAATATTTATGTGCAAAGACTACTCACAAGTGGAAGGAATAGAATTTGAGGAAACATTTGCTCCGATGGCAAGTATGTTAGCTATTAGGATGATTTTGGCTTTTGTAGCACATAGGGACTTCAAATTTTATTAGATGGATGTGAAGTCTACATTCTTGAATGGTGAGTTGGAAGAAGAGGTATATATTGAAAAACCAGAAGGATTTCAACTATCAAACAACCCTAATATGGTCTGTAGATTGAAGAAGACATTATATGGATTCAAGCAAGCTCCTAGAGCTTGGTATGAAAGATAGGTACTTGTTGTAGCAAGGATTCAATAAAGGTGCCATAGATAACAATCTTTGTTTCAAAGTTGAAAAGGATCAAACCTTGATTGTGGTTGTATATGTTGATGATATAATCTTTGGAGGTAATGAAGCAATGTGCAAGAGATATTTAGAGTAGATGCAAAATGAATTTGAAATGTCAATGTTTGGAGAGATGAATTTATTCCTTGGACTACAAATCAATCAAACAAAAAAAGGTATTTTCATTTCACAATCAAAGTTTGTCAAGGAAATGTTGAAGAAGTTTGGAATGGAAGACTCTAAACTGGTATGTACTCCCATGGTTACTAGTTGCAAGTTGGGAAAAAATGATGAATCTCCTAAGGATGATCAGAGCAAGTATAGATCAATAATTGGAGGACTGCTATATCTAACTGTTACTAGACTGGATATCATGCATGTAGTTTGTATTATGGCTATATTTTAAGAACTCAAAGAATCACATGTGGCAGAAGTAAAGAGTATATTTAGATAGTTGAAGGGCACTCCAAAACATGGCTTGTGGTATCCTAAGGATACTGATTTATCTCTGAGTTCCTATAGAGATGTAGATTGGGTAGGTTGCGTGTATGACATAAAGAGTACAAGTGATGGTGCTTTCTTTCTTGGAAGAAGGTTAGTATCTTGGCTTAGCAAGAATAAGGATTCAGTGTCATTATCTGCTGTAGAGGAAAAATACATTGTTGTAGCATTATGTTGCACATAGGTGTTGTGGATGAAGAAAAATTTGAAGGATATTCGAGTGGTATATATGATGAACCTATTTCTATCTTTTGTGATAATATAAGTGTTATCAACATTTCAAAGAATTAGGTAATGCATTCAAGGACAAAGCATATCTCAATCCGGTATCACTTTTTGAGAGAGAAGGTTGCAGAGAATGAAGTGAAGCTGGAGTATGTGCCAAAAATGGAACAATTTGTAGATATCTTCACAAAGTCTCTTCCTAAGGATACATTTGTGTATCTTTGGGAGAAGTTAGGGGTTAGTGGCCCTCATTCTTTAAATTAGATGCATAAGGTTATGCATCAGTCTAGTGGATCTCAAGATTCATTCCTTGTTCTTGGCTGATGTTGGTGGCTACCTCTTAGGGGGAGCAGGTAGTGACATTGCTAGTTGTTATAGTAAGTGTTGTCATTGTGTGAAGAGTAAGAATGTAGATGTTGACCTTTTTTAGTTGTGTTGGTTACAATAATTGCTGGTTGATGCATCATATTGCGTACTTCTAAGGGGAGTGTGTAGAGAAGTGAAATGAAAAGATGTACAAAGAAGGTGTGAAGAAAAGAGAGTGTAATAAAAGAAATAGGAAGTTGCAGAGTAGGTGCATGTAGGATTGATGTCAAAGGGAAGCACAAAACATAAGACATGTGTTTCCCTTTTCCATTGATGTCAAAGGGGGAGAGAGAATTAGCTTAAAAACCTTATGAAATAAGGGGGAGAGAGAGAAAGTAGATGCTTGTGTAAGGGGGAGTAGTGTGCACTGATGTGCAGTGTACGTGTTAGTGATAAGAGCTTTTTCTTTTTTTGTCGATGGTTTTTCATATCATGTGTTGCCATCAATGAAAACGGGGGAGATTTTTGGAAGTTTGTGTTGTGATTGATGTCAACAGAGTATTGTTACCTTGATGTCAACTCTTGAGGAATCAAGTGTGTTGGTATGTTGTTGGTGTTGATGTCAATACAATTTACCTTTATCATTAATTCCTTACATCAGTATAGTTACAAAATCCTGTTGATATGTTGTTGGTTATGTTGTAGAGTACTGCAGATGCTTGTGAAAGTGTTGCATAGATATTAGTAGTTGGTTGCATTATGTTGTCATCAGTATTGTCACTAGTATCAAACTCTAATGTATAAATGGTGAGTAAGTGCTTATGGAGATCAATATATTATGTGGTTGAAATGATGAGAAAGTGTTGCAGATGATGAGATTGTGTTTTTGGTGCTTGGTTTCCAAGTGCTTTTGACAAAATTTGAATAAAAGAGGAAACAATGTGGTAAAGAGTGTTCAATATGGTAGTATGGTGTTCTGGTTTTTTCTTCACATTTCTTCTGTATTGAAGATTTTTTTGTGTGGCTCATATATGTTGATCAGAGGTAATTAGAGGTGTTATATCTAGAGTTTCTTGTTTGGATAATTCTGCAGAGGAAGTTGTGTTCACTAGTGTGTGAACTGTGAAGAATAGAGGTGTTTGAGAGAAATGGTTTTTCTCCACATTTCTCCGCATTTCAATTTCTAGTCTTACGGATCTGAGAGTGTGATTATAGTGCTCATATCTATCTTTAGTCCGAGTTCTTTGTGGTTTGGTGCTCTGCAAGGTTGGATTCATTAGTTATAGTGTGTGGAAGGTTAACTTGTACAAAATGAATGTATCTTTCAAGTGAAAGTTGTTACAAAGTATTTGTTGGATTTCAAGGTGTTGATGGAATATTCTAGATTATTTTTAAATGTTGAGTGTGGTCCATGAGTCATCTTTGGATCAAAGGAAGCATGTCCTTAAATGCTTAAATGGTGTGAACATAGGTTCGATTGATCTTGGGTGTTTACACTAATTACGAATGTGCTTTGGTGTTTGTAGAAATGTGGTGTGGCATTTATGTGTGGATTTAGGTCTGAGTTAAGGTGTGTTGTGGTCCACTTCCATTCCTCTCCACTACAGGAATGTTTTGGTGCCGACCTAATTTGAATTTTCACGTTTGAGGTGCATAGCCAACCTTGTAAATTATTTTCAAGGTTTAGGACGATATATATGAGTGATGAATCAATGGAGGATGTGTGTGTGAAGTGTGATTCATGTGAAATGTGATGTGAAGTGCAAAAGTGTGAAGTGCATTGTGAGATTTAATGTGTTAGACTACTAGAAGTAGTGAGCAGAAGGTGTCTGCGTTCTTCAGAGAGGCTACAAATGATTTGATGATGTAGTGGATTTTTTTGTTGCTTTGAGATGGATTTCTCATTGTAACAATATTCTATCTTATTTTCTATAATTCGGTTGTGAGCCTTTCTTTCTTTTGAAAATGAGCCCTCCGATAGTGAGCCTATTGTATTCGGTGTTGCTATTGCTTTATGTTACCCAATTTTCACCTACGGGCTCAATCAGGAAGGATAAATTATGTTTCAGATGTTCTTGAAGGCCAAATAGGGAACATTCACAACAAGGATTAAATCATACCCCTAACGTGAAACAAAGGAGCTTAGTTGAAAAGCATGCCTCAATCAGTTTTGGCACAAAACTTATTAGAGAAGAAAGTCAGCAAGACCCTCCTACTGTCTTGCTGACTAGCAGTGTGTTCTATTTGTTTGAATACACCGGTCGCCAGGACATTCGGGTGGCTAGGAGTTTTTATGTATCTCTCTATTGGAAGGAAGTCACATCAACAATTATTCACTGGGCCGTCGGCGGGGAGAAAGATTTGCATTCACCATAATGTCTGGCCCACAAATGAAAGTCTTGTCGAAGGTTGTTTAGAAGGATGTCAACGGGGAGAAAAGGCGGGCCTCGCTGTAACATCTCGACGATCGAAAGATGTCTCACCGAAACAGAGAGCCTTTTCCAAAAAAATGAAGACCTCGCTATGAGGTCTCACCGACCAAGCGACGTCTCCCCGAAGTGAAGTACGCTCTCAGCAAAAGAAAGGAGTTCACCGTGATGTCTCGGCGATCAAGCAAAGGTCTCGGCGAAAGTTTTGAGCTTGATATGAGGTCTCGCCGACTAGGTAGGGTCTTTTCGAGATAAAGCAAGCTCGCCGAGAGAGTTTAACATCGGGGTAATGTCTCGCCGAAGGGATGGAGGTCTCACCGAAAGGGATATTCATCAGGGAAAAGAGCCCTCGTTCACCAAGAGGTCCTGCCAGTCAAATAGAGGTCTCACCGACGGAGGGTGCTTTCGCCGTGACGTCTTGCCGACCAGTGGGAGTCTCACCGACACAAGGTTTGAGCTTGGGAAGAATGGAAGGGGTCGGTGTAATGTCTTACTGACAAGTGATGGTCTCGCCGATGGTTGTAAACCTTCGGTGTGACTAATGGAACCCGCCATGATGTCTTGCCGAAAGAGGAAAGTCTCCCCGACAGTTGTTCACCAGGCCGTCATCAGAGTCAAAGTTTTACATTCGCCATGAGGTCTGTCCGAATGAGGAGGGTGTTGCCGACAAAGGGGTACCTTCGGTATAATATTTTGAAGTCGGGGAGAAGTTTCCCTGACCCGATAGTCTCACCAACCATTATGAACAAGAAGGTAGGCTCCCGCTGAAACAAGATGACTTCGGCAAGAGGTCTTCCCAACTTGCTAGTGTCTTGCCGAAGGAAGGATGCTTGAGCTCGAGGAAAGTGTTTTGTGTTCGCTATGATGTTTTCTCGATAGTGATGGTCTCGACAAAATCTTGTGTAGCGGTATAAGTCACAAAGATCGGTATGACCTCCTGTAGACTAAAGGAGCTCTTGCCGAATGCAGATGACTAGACAATGAAATGGCGATATCGATATGACTTTTGAGCTCGCTATGAACTCTTGCTGACTGTCGCGTGTCCTACCGATAGCTGCTACGAGGTGTACTCACATCGGGGAGACACGATTAGTGTCTCACCGACATGCAATTTTGATGAAGCGATCTTTGACCATCTGGGAATCTACATAGCATTTGTTCAACCAATCTGAAGGAGCTACAAGCGAGCCGTGGTAGTTTGACCCCTGTGGTGAAGATCAGTGAAACATAAGCAATGTGGATTCGCTCTGAGAATAAAGCGATGGATCAGATTGATATCCAGAATGTGTCATCGAGCAACAAAAAGGCGAAGACCATAGGGACAGTTGGGATGGCAACTGACAAGAGTTGATCAACATTTATGGTAACGCTCAGAAAGAAAGTAGCTTAGCTGGGAAGATTTGAAGATGGCCACGAGGACCAGAAGTTAATGCTGTAGAAGATCAGAAGGATTCTCCTGAGGGCGATCTTTCACACCGACATGGATAGTGAGGTTACACATTGAATGCAAAATTAACTTCATAAAAAGATCTAGGGGGAGATTTTTTCTGAGACTGATATTTTTGTAAGCCCAGAGGGGCCGACACACTTTTGTATATAAGGAATTTTTTCCTCTTTGTAAAGGAGTTCTCCGGATGCTTTTCGAAAGTCTGTGACTTTTGCAGTCCTCTCTTAGATTAGCAAAATTCTGTAACTCATTTTGGAGCATGATATATAAATTTTTCCTTGGTAACTATTGATGTTCAGATTTCCATCTTGTTCTTGCAAAGTGTTGTGCATTTCAGGTTCATAATCAAGTTATTTTGTGAATTTCTTTTATTCCTTCATGACTTTATCGTGTGTTTTCATGCCTTCCTTTGCAAAAGCATCATTATACAAATCACAAACTGTGTTTACATAATCACATATGGATTCTAGTCTGTGAAAATTATTTTTCTCTCTGGAAAAAGTGTGTGAATCAAACCTGTTGTGACATATTAATGCATAGCTTATACAGATTTGATGTGTAATCTTATGTTCATCATCAGTATTCCAGTGTAATCAAAGTATCTCATTGTTCTTATCAGTTCGGTGTATCACCATAGGGTTTAGTTTTATTTTCATGCACTCCTTCTCCCTTTCCATTTATAAAACCAGTAGTTTAGGTGATAACACAAAGGAAACCGACCTTCTCCGGAGGTTCATTTCAACTTTAGGTGACCCACAGCCTTGAAATGATCCCATGTTTCTCTAGAAAGCTCAGTTTATAACTTTGCATAGGGTGCAATTTTTAGAGATAACACTTTATATTGTGAGCTAATCCCTATCGTGGTTTTTCCCTTCTTGGGCTTTCCACGTAAATCTAGTGTTCTGATGTGTATGGTGTTTATGTGTTGTTTTTGTTATTTGCTTTCATGCTAAATTAGTATAATAGAATAAGGGTTAATAAGGATCTGAATGTTAATGAGGGTTTTGGTGTTTTGATGTGCAATTGATTCACCCCACTCTCAGTTGTCTTGTGCATTCATCATAATATCATTTCATCTAGTATTTTTGTTCAATGAGATAAAACTACTTTAGACATATGGGGAATTTATTCAAACTATCAATATTAACATTGGCCACATTGATCTTCAACTTGGATGCCATACTAAGTGTGAATTAGTATTTGATATATAAAATCTTGCTTATAGAAAAATATTCAGTAAATGGGTTCTTTAAGGAACCTTTTGTTTGTTGTTCAAACTTAAAAATTGACAGACACCTAGCAAAATTTGAAACCAACTAATTAAATTACTATTCAAAAATCTAGTTGTTGAAATACTGATGAAGTCAAAGTTGTCTATAAACAACTTAGCTATCATCTTTTTAGCCCTCTCCCTAAGTGAATATTTATTTTCTGAGAGCATATGTTCTATACATAATAAAGTGGTATCTTTGGAAGTAGAAGAAGATTGTCTCTCCCCTTTATTATTGAAGTCGATCTATGCTTTAATCAAAACATTTATACTTTTATATTGTTATATAACTAATTATATAATGTTGAGATACATTTAAGTTTTACATTTACTTTCTTATTGGCGTACCTTTTGAACCTTCTATGGGTGCAAGTTCTAGTATTAAAAAATATCTTGAAATTTTAAGGGAACATTTTAATGGACAATTGTAACACAAAAATTTCTTGATGGGAAAGGTTGATTGTCAAATTTAGGCTTTGAATGTATGTATGCACATATAAAGATTTAAAATAGTAAATATAAATAAATGAGATCTAGATGGATTATATATTGTGTTGCTAGAGAAATTGTCATGTATGTATGTGATGAAGGTGTACTCCACCCAACACACAACAAAAAATTAAAAAATTCCATGAAATATGAGAACAAGTTCTCAAGAAAGTAGTTGAAAAAATGTATATTTCCTATAGAAATTATTTTCTCTTTCTAGTTTTTTAAATAAAATATGTTATTAATTTATATCATAAATTTGTTAAGTGGTTTTTGCTTAATTTGTTAAGTTAAATGGTTTTTAATAAGTTTATTTTTTTGAAGGGGTAAATATATTATTTTTGAATAAATTTTATAGAATAAATATTAAATTAATGATGCAACATTCCCAAAGTTGAACTTTATTCCTTTAAGAGTTTATTGAGCAACAATGGCATTATCATTTACAAGGAAGACAAAGGTAATACAATGGTTATCATGAAAAAAAAATGATTACATTTCCAAGATGCGTAACCTTCTATCCAATAGTAGCAACTAATTTTTTTTTGACTCCAACTTGATCCCCAAATTGGCAAAAAAAGTTAAATTTGTCATTTCCCTTTTTTCCTTTGATCTTTTGATGACACCACCAAAAAGTGGTTATGCCACTTCAAAGAGGCGAATCCTCGTATCTATGGCATCCCAAAAATACATAACATAGGTATCCCCTTAGGCCCATAGTAGATTCCATCAATTCCCCCACCTACAAGCTGGCCACCCATCTAGCTAAGCTTACTGTTACACCCTATTGTTTGTTTAACCAAATAATATTACCTTAATGAGTAAGCATGTTTTTAATACATGATTATGTCTTGATGATGCTTTATGGATGAATGAAATGTATGAAAATTCATTATGATGAAATTGCTTTTTAAATGCTTTAATGATGCTTATGTTATATGATGAATGAGATTTATATGTTATCAACTAACTACAAACATGTTGCTCTAAGTTGGATGTAGGAAAGGTTTGAACCCTCTAGTGGGGGAGGGAGAATATCACCCAAGAGAGGAGGTTGGTATTGGAACCTATGGCAACAAAAAAATTATCCCTTTTACTTTTCCTTGCTTGTTTGGGCCCTCCTTGTTAAACTGAGCTAAATGTTGGCTTGATTTAGTGTTGTAATGTGTTGGACACATTCACATTAGGTCTTGGGCCCTTGTGAGCTAATGAAATTAAATGGTACCGTGCTAAAGTGTTGTGAAGTGTTGTAACACACTTTCACACCTTTCTAAGGTTTTATTAATTAACTAAACCTAATAAACCTCTTTTTAACCTTAATCATGCCTTATTTAAAGTGTTGTAAAGTGTTGTAACACACTTTCACACTTTTATAGCATTTTCATAAATAATTGGGCTTCTTTATGCTTCAATTGGCCTTATTTTTCATCCACAAGCCTCATTTAATGCATCTTTTCAAGGATAATCCTAACATAAATCAACATTCAATCATAATTCAGGTGTTTTCAGGTTGTGTGGCCCAAATTTAGTGATCTAGGACTCATACGCCACCTTGGGTGTATGAGTCCCACCTATGTTTTTGGGTCCCAATCCTGGTTTTACACCTTTCTAAGCATTTTTGAATTTGGTCCCATAAATTATGCCTAATGGGACTCATACGCCACCTTGGGCGTAAGTGGCATATGAGTCTCATGTGGCCCAAAATAAAAATTAATTCAAATTCTTGGCGACATTTTATTCTCCTAGATCTGATGTTGGCTTGTAGTATTGTAATTTCGGGAAATTTGACATAATTAAGTATAAATACAAGGTTCTTTCACTCATTTTCACCTAAGACTCTTGTGAGATCATTCATAATAGCAAGTTTGAGTTCACAAGAGCATTGAAGTGTTTACAAGAGCATTCAAGAGTCTTCAAGAGCAGATTATCAAGCATTTTAGAGAATCATTCAAGCATCAAGCATCATGTCAAAGTCTGCATGCATCATGTCAAGTTTTTGAGCTAACAATTGTGATGTAGGGTTTTATGATTCAAGCTAGCATTTCATTCAAGATCTATCCTATTAAAGAAAGAGTCAAGGTCTACATCCATTGGATCCATCTCATACATGTTTGTAACACTTTATTGCTAGGGTTTGGTGAGTTGCAACATCACATTTTTTTCATTCATCATTCTCCATTCCTATTTCATTTCATTTCAAGGTTTGATTACCAAAACAGGGTTTGACCAAGGAAAACCCCTTTCCACTAACAAAACAACATTTTCCCCTCTCTTTAGTGTGTGATTTGTAGGTTTAGATTGAAGACACATTGAAGAGAAAGTTTGGAGAAAGTTGTCAAAGTTTTCAAAGTTGTCACCTTACATTGGAGATACTTTGAGGACTTCTACAAACTGCAAATCATGGTTTCGGATCTAGAAATAAATTGGGAAACACATAGCAAACTTTGAAGACCAGATTCATAATTTGAAGTTTCAAAAAACCCTAACTGGATTGATACGCCAGTTCTGGCGTATGAGTTCCAGTTTAGGTCAATTTTCAGGTTTTTCATAGCTTCAGATACCCATTTTCCAAATTCTTGTTCCTACATAGAAACCCAAATCTGGGACTGATTCACCTAGTTTGGCATATGAGTCCCAGTTAGCATTAAAGTCATTGTTTTCAGCATTTCAGAGCCTCATTCAATCTTCTTCAGGTTTCTAGGTGCACACATTTTATCTTGCAACTTTCTGTTTTGTTTTACATACTTTTATAGGTCATTTAATAAAAGATTACATCATATTATGGTCAAGTATTACATCTTGCATTAGATTTTTCTTTCCAAGTCATAACTTGGTGGTGAACCCCTCATTAGTTTACAATCATATCCTAAGACAACCCTATTACAAGATCTCTTTCTCTTTTACATTGAGATCTCCAGGGTTATCCTTCAATGAAATAATTGGAAAGTGAGTTTTGCTCTATGTTCTAAACCATACAAAAGCATCGTCTCCCATTTTTCGTTGTTTCAGAACCATTGGTATATCTATCTGAGTAGACACACACAGTCACTTGCATAGGTTAGAGGAACCTTGTTGAGTCAGTCTCAGATTTGTATCGGTAAATGCTAAACCTAAGTTGATAGGCTATTGGTTAATAGGAAAATATAGGTTTGGTTGTCTTTGATCCTTCTTGACCATTTAATCAATTTGAGTTAAGTGTTAAAACAATTGTGAATAGCATGTGTTATAGATTGTGTATATCTAAATATATATATGAATACATATATATTGAATATATATATATGTGTGTGTGTGTGTGTGTGTGTGTAGATATGAATATACATAGATAATAATATCTACGTATACTCATACATAGATCTACATAATATATTTGAGCATTAGAATAAGATATACATTATATATATATATATATATATATATATATATATATATATATATATTTGAAAAGGAAGAAAAATAGGTTAGGGAATCAATGTGGGGTATGATATACCTATTCTTCCTCAATTCATTAGGAAATGAGATCCACACAATAAAATGAATATCAACCCTTAGGTGAATCAAGTCAAAGTGTGAATCTATAGATTTCCTTTTTGTGTCATGACGAGGGTCCTAGTCAAACAACACTTTGGGGAGAAAAACAAAAAATAGTAAATCAACACCAAATTATAGTCTAACACTTGGAATGGCAAGAGTAAACTCAATACTGATAGAACTAGAAATAAAATGCATATTAGAGAGAGGCAGATTTGAATGTACCTTTCACCAAAAGTCAGTTTCTAAAGCTAATCTAGGAAGGGTGAATGGGTCCTAAGTTAGGGTTTGTCTGCAAATTTTGGGAGCCTCTGCTTTCTAAATATTCCAATTTGTCTAGGTTTCAGGTTCAAAAAGTCAAAAATAAATTTTGCAAGTGAGTTTCCGTGAGATGACAACTGTTATGACAACTTTTGCAACTTTGACAACTTCAATCTTGCTCTTCAAGAGATCTTCAAGATTTCTTCCACCTAAATCTGCAATCACAAATCAAGAGGGAAAAATGTTTTATTTTTGGCGAATGAGGGTTTTCCTTGGTCAAACCCCATTTTGGTAATGAAACCTTGAAATGAAACGAAACATGAAAAAGGGAATGAAGAATAAACAAATCTATGTTACCACTCAACAAACCCTTGCATAAACCTTGGAATGTAAATCTGTAACTTGCATGAAATGACTTGAATGGATGTGTATCTTGAACCTTGAATCTTGACTTGAAATAATTTTTTGAATGCTTGAATGGATCATGAAACCTACATCATCATATTAGCTCCAATAACATGCATGATGCAAGAAGACCTTGATGTGGCAATTGGATCTTGATTGCTATAATAAATCTTCAATAAATCTATTCTTGAATGCCTTGAATTGCACTTGATCATCAACTTTTCTATAAGAATTATCACTTCAAAATTGCAAGGTGAAACATAGTGAAGTAACCTTATATTTATAGATATGTAACCTCAATTTCCCAAAATTCTCCAACATCTAAATATAGATTTGAATATGTTAAAATGCCACCAAAAACATAATTTAAATTTAGGTCCTAAGTCTAAGGGAGGACCCATTCGCCCATGGGTGAATAGGTTCTATTTCCCTAAACCTAGGACACACATTGCTCAATGAGACGTGTCATGTTTAGGTATTAATTAATGTTGGGTTTCCTCTTTGAAAAATGTAATAAAATAGGCTTGGAAAATGAATTAAGGGGCCAATTAAGGTAAATTAAACTGAATTAATTAAAGGAGCCCTAAATAAGTGTGAAAGTGTAAAGGGGTACACTTTACAACACTAAAATAAGGCACAATTAAGTCCAAATTAACTAGGAGGGCCCAAACAAGTGTGAAAATATAGAAGGGATACATTTTTCTACACTACAATATTAATATATTGTTATTATATTTAAATTAAATGTCATATATATTATATATATATATATATATATATATATATATAATATATATATATATTTAATATATATATATATATTATATAATAATATATATATATATATATTATACTATATATATATTATATAATAATATATATATATTATACTATATATATATTATATAATAATTTATATATATTATACTATATATATATATATATTAAAGTTAATGTATAGGTGACAACCATATTAAATGGCATAAATGCCATGTGAATACTTGAATTTATGGTAGTGTTAGCATATTTTTTGCCTCTGCCTTAAAATTAGCCTTAACAGATTGCTCATGATTGTCTAATGGGTCTTGGTTTGAAAAGGTTTTGAAAATTTCTTCAAAGGAAAAAATTATTAATACCTTAGAGTCATTGTTTCATTTTAAAAGTAACTTGGAATTTAATGGGGGTTTCTAAAAGCTGAAAATTTCCAAAAAAGATCTAAAAGGTTATATGCAAAACTTTTGAAGGAGTCTTAGTTTGTTAGTTCCTTGAATTTTTCAAAAGGTATTATCTTGTCAAAGTGTCAGAAGAAATCCTTAGAAAGCATCAAAAGCACATTGAATAATGGAGGGAAGCCTTTTCATTAAGTAGTTCAAGTTTTGCTTTGAGCAAGTTGATTTTGTTTAGGGTTTCAAGAGCTTCTACATACTACTATGGCAGCCAAGACTATTTCAAATGCCATATTGAAGGGGAAAACATGGTGTTTTAATTTTCGTTGACACACAACTTCTAAGTTTCATACGTATGCATTGTGGGATTAATGTTTTCTTCCATTTATTAGCTTTAGGGGCACTATCCTGAGGGAGTTAGAAGTGACTAGGAATAACATGAAAATGTTTCAAAGTCGTGGAAATTATTCAATAAGTGATACAATGGTGAGTCCTACAACATATGAAATCCCTCATCAATGATAATCATTAAATGACTATCTTGAAAGGAGAAGGTGGATGTTAACCTTGCTCATTATTGGGTAAAATTTTATCTTTTCATGAAAGGAAAGTTGCACACCAATGCTTCTTTACTATGACAACTTGTAATATAGTAGTTCCTACTTTAACATAAATGTCATATTTTGGAGACCATGAACATAATGATGAAAACCTGAGTTGGCTTAATGGTGGAGAACTTGTACTCTTGAAAGAGAGGTCACAAGTTCAAATCCTACAGGGGTAAGGTATGTACACCTCGTATTGTGGAGCATGAGTTAGGTGCCTCCCTCATAATGTAAGCCATATGTAGACCCAAAAATAGATCGCCTGGTATCATGGACTATAAAAGGACCTTTCCTTTCCTTTTTTCATATGAAGATTCAAGATTAATTGATTATCAGGGAGAGTCTCCAGATGAATAGGCTCTGGTTGCATCAACTGCTACTTATGAATATACTCTTATTGATAGAAAAGATTGGAGTGGATCTAGAGAGGAATTAAAAAGAAAATATTATGCACAATCTTGCAAATATTGGATTTCTTTGAGATTTGAGGTTACAGTCCTAAAAAAGCTGAGTTGAGCATCAAGAGGCAATTTATCGAACACAAAGCAAACAAAGGGTAGTTTGAAGGCTAATCATAGTGACATAGAAAAAGGAGCATGAATCCAAAACATAGTGATAGCAAGGTTGATTAATTGCAATGTGGTTTTACTGCATCAAATGAAAATGAGAAGGAAAATATTCTTAGTAGGAATTCAAGTCAAAGTGTGAAGTTCATGAGAAGCAAGAGAAAATTCGAGTGTTAAAGAAAGTACTGAACAATATAATCATTGATCACAACTACAGTCATGAAATAGGTTACAAAAATTCTCTCCGCAATCACTACATCTCAAGAAGAATTTGTAGTCACATTGATAGTAATTATGTCAATGTTGTTGTTAACTAAGGCCTTTCTTTGGCTTGCACAAAATAAGGTTGAGTTTATTGAAACAACTCTAGTAAGTGATGTGCTTACATAAGGACAATGAGAGAACAAGTAGTGTTTACCTTTTATTTGGAGCTTGTCAGAAATTTTCTTTAGCTATCTTTGTAACTTTTCTTCTTCCTTGTCATATTTATATACCACAACATGCTACATTTGATTAGGGAAATCTAGATAGTATAATAGGTTACTCTCATCCATCTGGCATGAAACAAGGAGAATATTATTTATAGAAAGATTAATGTGTTATTGTTCAAGGGACAACACTCTTTCTAAGTAATTATGACCTTCATTTGCTACATGCATGATTATTGTGGATGGAGTCCAAAGCAATATAGACTTGATTATGATCGCAATGGTTAGGACTTTGATCATGTTGGTCATGATTTTGGTTGTGATTTTAATCACAATATCCCTTTTTGAGGTCAAGGTTTTAACAAAGAAGTGATATTAGAAAAATGTTTTGACATTGAAAAGAATGCACCATATGATGAAACACAAGACTAGAAGATGGTTCCCTATATGCAGCTATGTGTGCTCAATTTTTCTCCCATTTCACAGTGAGATGTTTAAACCAAATTCTTTCAACATTATATTTCCTTTCAAAGGTTTATTTCTAAGAGGGACAGGGTTTTTGTTCTTATTTTGTGAAGATTAGAATGGAGTCATTGGCAGCAACGAAACTAATAGTAGACAAATTGACAGAGATGTAATAATCAGATGGAATGACTTGGAAATCAACTTTGGGTTTAGATAAATTGGACACTTATTTTTTTAATTCATAGAGTTGAACCTTGGTGGTCCTTATTCAACTCTAGTTCAAGTATCATTGGAAGTTCCTGGAGTTATTACAATTATGACAACACAGACTCAAGTTGATAGCAAATGTAACTTATGGTTATACAACTATTGGGTCTAGTGACCGCATGTCTTGTGTAGAGATTAAATATATCACTGTCTAGTATGTGCAGTTTCATCTTAAGGCATGATTTCTAGCTTAGATATGGGTAACGAGGTTGGACAAGGATTATAGTTTCATATACAATTTGCAAATTGTTGTGTTTTAATTTCAACAAAACACAAATATCATCATCTATCAATATTATGCGAGTTGTAACATACATAATAAATTATAAGGTACAGTGAATATGAAAGGTTAATAACAAAGATACCCATTGGAAGAAGTTTTATGTGGAGATATTTGCATTTTTATGAAGATTTGTATGCAAAATAATAAGGATAATAATCATAATACATAATGGTCAATGGTGTATGGAAAATATGCATAAAAATGATTAGATACAATCAAATGGACTGTGGTAGAGACCTAAAATTGGAAGCCTGGCTAGATTTTGCATATATTTATACAAGTCTAGAACAATGATAAGATCTGGGATTTGTTTGCAAAAATAAAATGCTCATAAACCTCAATTTTCCCAAACCTGGTATGCTACTGGGGTACCATATTAGGCACATAATTTACACAAATGAGAAAGGAAAATGTGCAAGAAAAGCAACAAGACAACTCTAGTATCAAAGAACATAAGATGCAGTCTATAAATTTATATCCTTCAAATATTTTCCTTTTCGGAATGATGGTGTCATTGGAGAAGTATAGGCTACTATGAGCCATGAGCATGTCAAATTAGGTTCTGCAAGGCTACTTTCATTAAAGGTTATAGGATATTATGTTGACGAAGTTGAGTTGTATTAGAACAAGATTAAAGTGGTGGAGGGAATGCACCTTGATAGGGGTTATATAAATCTCCATATTGTGTTGCTATTCAAAAGAATCATAAATATGAAATAAATAGGACACTAAGATGAAGTAATAGTACCATGAAGTATAAAGGCAGAAGTGAACAACACCTTATGGTAAGTGATACAGTCTAGACAGATGGTTCAAAAGGAAATAAAGGTACAATGAGTAGACATAAGTCATAAGTAAGCAAGGGTGGTGACAATGATGGCTATTGTAGTGAACGAGTTTGAAATGAATTTGGAAGTTTGGAAGAGTTTTTAGTCATAGATATGTAGTATTTCTCTCAAGATGAGATCAATACAACAACCAAAGTTCAGATGTGTATTGTTTTGATGATCTTGTAATACCAAACATCAGTTACTCAATAATGAGTGATGGACTATTGTTGGGGAGGTCTTGCATAGGTGGATTGGTTGGTTTTTGAGCCAGTGGGTCATCTCTATCACATTGGACTTAACCCAACAAAGTATGATTGCTACATTATAATAAGTGACAATGAACTAGAACAAGGTAGTAGTATTAGGAGCATAGTCCAAGTAGGACAATGTGATATGCATGATGGTTAACAATGGTGGAAAAGAAGAGATTTAGGGATTCCTAATAGTCATTGGAAGAAGGGAACTTCATATGATAGTTCAAAGGAAAATGAGACAATGATCAGAATAGAAATAAAGGACATAGTACCAATTGTGTGTGTAAAATATGTGTAATGAAATAACAAACACACCTAATAAGACATTATATCAAGAGATTTAAACAAAAAATAATCTAATTAAAGTAGGAAATCTCTTAAAAGCGTCTCATTGCTCTCTATCTCCAAATATTTATTAAATCACTGTGGCTCTCAGATTATGTAAGCACTGTGACTGTTAAAATGACAATCTAGAGAATGAGACATTGTAAAATGCAAGAATCTAATCCTATATGATATGATTGCTAAATGATATGGTGATGATACTATAGCTGAGAATGACATGAGAATGATAAAAGAAACTACTATAAGCTAAGATGCAGCTAAATGAATAGCCATGATTATGATTACTATTCTAAAATGATTTACTATTGCTATTGCTCAATTGCTTGATTGCTCTAATGCTATTTCTGTAGAGTAATATTGCACAAAGTTGGGATCTTTTTCCTATGGAAATAAGTATTTATAGATTCCCAACAACATATTTGTGATGTGGCAACAGGTAAGGGTCTGGATTTGATTTGAAAGAATCAATGGTGAAAGATGAAGAAGCTTGAGAAGATTATGGAGATTGTTCCTCCCCACAAAAACATTCAGCCAGAGGATAGGAATGATCAATGGAAGAAGATGAAGTTTGTCTATAATTTGTCTCAAATTTGTCTCCAAATTTGTCCGTGAAGGTCAAGTTGAATTAATTAGATATAAAATATCTAATTTTGTTGGTGGATATGATGAGTGAAAAGAGGAAATAGCTATAGAAATATGCTTTTATTTGAATATTTGGATTTATTCAATTTGCAAGAGAGGATATTTAATTTAATAAAACAAACTATAGAAATATGTTTATTAAATAAATATGAAAGAAATGTGGTAATTAAATAAAAACAAAGTATGAAACTTGTTTATTTAATTAAAATAGAATGATGTGATTAAGATAGAATAAATAGATAATTATAGAAGAATTAGATAATGTGAACTATATAAATAAATATTTTTATTTATTTAATAGTAGATGAAAATATAAGGGTTAATTAATCAAATAAATTGTATTTAATTAATTAGATTATCTAGACCATTTTTAGGTGTATACACCAATAGTAACAGTAAAAGTCCTAAAGGGGCAGTCCTACGAGCAATCACTTCATCCAATGTTGGTCATCACATTCCATAACAACCCTTGTCCTAGGCATAGGTAAATGATATGAATGATCAAAGGAGAGGACAATTATGGAGATATAGAGGAATACCTATGGCAATGGACAAACTTCCAAGATAATAGAGGCCATTGATATGGCAATGAACCTCATATGAACAAGGACAGTGTATCAAACATGTATACCAAACATGAGCTCCAGGGACAGTCATAGAATACATAAGGAGGCAAGAGTATCAAAGCATGACATAGATTTAAGAATAATGGAAAGGTCCTAGAAGTAACTTGGTGATAGTGTATGGGACAACCACAAAGAGTGAAGAGGGTTGCATATGCACCAATTTTGGTACTCAATCAACGATCATGTGTTGTGTATAGGTTGATGTATGTCATAACATAAGAGGTGTTTTGCTCGATACTTATGCATTTTCTAATGTTGCAAGTACTACTGCAGTGAGAAATGGGAAGCTTATAAGTGATGAGGAGACTAGTAAAAACTGTAGTCTCAAATGAAATGATGTTGAAAGCTAGCATGAATCACATAGTGAAAAGACTTCAAGGATAGTAAATAATGCTAACAAAGTGTTAGTTATTGAGGAAAGAACCTTCTTGACAGTGTACTATGACTATATTCATGAGATGACAGAGTTCTAATGGATGTGAAGGATTTTGGGGCAGACATCAAAGGGGAAAGTATAATGATTTGTCATTACAACAAAGCTATACAGAGAAATCATAAAGAGCAACATGAGTTCCATGTAGTTTCAAACTTAGAAGGAAAAGTGCATGGGACATAAATGAGCAGTGCTAGTCCTTCAATTGGAAATAGCAATGTTTGTTCATCAACATGATATATAAGGATGAAGCCTAGGTAGTTGAAGAACATGAATAATAATCAAAGGATTTATCAAGGAGTCCTTATGAAGACTAGGGGAAAGATCACAATGTAGGATGCAAATTTTAGTATAACAGTGGTAGGGTCAATAAAGAATAGTGATAGAGATTAGGACAAAACGAGTTTAGGACATGAGACAACTAGCATTTATTTACCTTCAAACCTTTTCCCACATGCCCTATCATCATGCAAGAGGAAATTTTAATAGGTTATGAGAAGTTGCAATCATCTAGGAGGTTTGTTGAGTTGTGCAACTAATGGAGGGAATGTAGGAGGTAGTTTTGACCAAATTTGAAGCTTTCTCAAGCATCTAGGAGTTGTTTTAGGAGCTTTAATGGTGGACAGGGTCAAGGGAAGACTTTTTCAACATTCAAACACCTCTTTGGAGCCCTTTTAGGGGCTGCAAACTAGGATTTTCAATTTTGGACGCCCAAATGAGTTTGATTCAGCCCAAGTCAAGCAAACACTTGTCTTCTTTCTCAAGAACATGTTCCTATTCTCTTGCAACTGCTGAATAGCATATAAGACAAGCCTAAGGGAAATTTTAAGTCAGTTCTTTTATCTCTCAGCAAGTACTAAATATAGTTTCTCAAGTTCTTTCAAGCTGGGACAACTTTGTAATTCATTTTGTAGGCATGTACATCTACTTGTAAACACCTTTTTATCTATAAAATTGAGCATTTTTGGCCTTAAAAGTTGTTTTATTATGTTTAATCAAATGATCGATGAATATTTCTGTGAGTTATGTTAATTCCTTTGATGTTTATCTCACTATCAACACCTTTAGGTAGAAGATATATGCATTATTGCAGTTGGTAGGTTGTGTAAATGATGCAAACAGTTCAAAGTTGTGAAGAGATAATAGATTTTCCTTCTAGGATTGTGAACATCATAACCTTCCTATGAAATATTGATGCATGGGCATATTAAACCTCTGAGTTATGTATGAACCAGATTTTTTTTTGATCAATTGTGTGTGCAAAAGTAGTTGTGCAGGTCTCAAAACCATTTGGTGCATCACCTTTTAGTTTAGGATTCATTTTCATGTTATCCTTCTCTATTTTCTCATAGCTAGCATCATTAGTTTACTTAGATTAGGTGAAGTTCCAAGGTATCCAACCCTCTCTAGAGGTTGATATCCATAATATAATCCCACACTCAGGGAGATAATCCCATGTTTCATGAGGCGACTGAGTGATTTAATCATCTCAACAAAGGGTGCACACTTTTGTGACAATAGTTTTTGGCATGCCTAGTGGGATTGTTTGAACTATTACAATTCAAAACTTGTCCTTTTCATTCCTGATTTTGGTGTGTATGTTAGCAATTTCTACGTTTGGAGGCACAAAATTATCACACACTTGATGACTCCAAGTCTATTCTACTAGTTTCAAGAGGACTAGTGCTGGTATGTACTTCAAGTTCTTACAAGAATCAATCTTCATAATTCTGATTTTTAGAACATTTTAATGATTTTTCAACTTGTTTGATGCTGCATAATGTCTTCATTTCATGAAGATAAGTTTTACCATCATCCATTCCATGAAAATGATGTTAATATACATTCCTACTAGCCATACCAAACAAAACATACTACTAGTTTTGTCTCAAACAACCCTTTAATAGTAGGTTATCAACATACTCATCATGTTTTTCACCCACCCACCCTTTCTCAAGCCTCATGGTAGCCTACATATGTTCAAACTCAATCACAAGAAGTTATTTCTATGCCAAACCAACATGGTTGCTTTACTAGCCAGCCCCAAAATACTGCCAATATGAGGATTGGTGACATCAAAATTGTATTAATAGACTTCAATAAGCAGTTGGATGGTAGCAAGAGAAAAAAAGAGTTTGATTTGCAATAGGAGGAGTTGGTTTACCAAACTTATCAATATCAGTAGGATATGGATATACAGAGGAAACTGTATGAGGAGTCTCTTACAAAAGAGATTTCTGCCAAATAAGAGCAGATGAATATTTTTCTTGCTCAAGTGCAAAGGTTGGAAGATTAATTAGCTACTTGCATTCCAAATCAGCCTATGAAATCCCTAGTTCCAAGCAAGGTATGCCTTTTAAGTCTTCAAGTCAATCTTGTATGTTTGAGATTCCAAGTTTTAGGTACCTACATCCTTTGCAAGAGCCTAGTATCCCTCAAGAACAACCTTCTCAAAAAATTATACTTCCCCATCAAATTTACCAAGAGTCCTATGATCATCCTTCTTGTCCTATCACCATTCATCTTTGCAAAGATGGGCCCATTGTTTACCAAGATAGCTGGTTTAGTGAACAAGAAAAAGATGTTTTTGGGGAAGAACAAGAGATGTCTTTTGTTGTTGATATCTTTGCACATGAGGTAGAAGAGGAAAAAATAGACTTGTTGCAAGGAAATGAAGAGCATGGTTAGCTAGGATAGCAAGGTACAAAGCTTGAAAGAGGTGATGAAAATGAAAATTTGAGTTTCTCATTTGATGAACTTCCTTGTTTTCTTGATGAAGATGAAGGGAGTATACAAATTTCAATCTCATCACAAGTTTTGGGGTAGATAGAGGATGATAATGAGCATGAAAATATGTTGGTTTATGAAGAGGAACATGAAATCAACTTTATTTTACAAAATAGATAAGTTGATATACACAAGGTTGCTGGCCAAACTGAATATGAAGTCAAAATCGATCCTTTTATACAAAAATGTAAGGAATATGTTGAAGAATACTTATTTTGGGTTGTTTTAGAGACATTTTATGAAAACTTAGATGCCAAGACAACACTAATGGAAGAAGAAAAGCATGAACAACAAAAGCATAAGGCAAAAATCTCTATTTTTTTTTCAAACCAGTCACAAGAACTAGTTTTTAGAAGTTAGCAAAATGATGAGGAAGCAACCCATAAGCAAGAAACCAACAGCGTGTTGATGTTGCAGCGTTGGGCATCACTTCCAACCATGACTTGAAACAATAAATCTCATATAGCCTTTCGGCTATTCAATTTATTGAGACCGATTTGGATGTGAAGGGGCGATTCACTTGGAAACATTTAATATTTAATTGTTGTTAATTAAATATTTATTTATTTTACTAAAAGTCAACTTCTCTCATTCGCCACCTTTTATGGAGACACAACATTTCATTGAGGCCAACTTCTTTCCTTGAAGAGACATGATCTCTCTCTCCTTCATGTATATAATAGAGATGGCTATTGCTCATTTGTGATCATCCATTCATAAGTTCGAGTTTATGCAAGTGGGAGTTTATCAAGTGCAGATCAAAGTCTTGAAGGAGGTCGAGTTTATCACTAAGAGAGTTCGATATTAACAACAACAAGGAGTCATATATTATTCTGTGTTTGCATCAAGTTGTGGTGTTGTTGTTTGGCCTCATAATCAACCTCATTGTAAAAGAGTTTATTGTTTCATATTCAATATATAAGTGATATATTGTTGCTGGGTTTTTCTCCTTCAAGTGGAGGATTTTCCCAGGGTATATGTTGTGTCTACTTGCTTGAATTTAAAATTAAAATCTTCTTTTCATAACTGATCATAAAACTAACATGGTATCAGAGCGGCTTTAAGAAGATCGTGATCAAATTTCTATAAGCAGTGAAGTTCTTCCATTCAAGTTCTCATCTATTTGTGTCTATCTTATCTTCAAAAATGGTGAACGGTCTCAAGATTGAAGATAGGCTTGAAGGTGCTTCCAATTTCACATCTTGGAAGTTTAGACTAATTCTTGCATTGGAAGAAAATGAGATTGCTGAGTTCGTGGAGAGAAAAATTCTAGAACCTTCTGATGAGAATGAGAAGCACCAATGGAAGAAGAATTGCACTAAGGTGAAGAATATTTTGGTAGACTCTGTGAAGGACCACCTTGTGCTGGTTATCTCCAAGTTGAACACAACAAGGGAAATGTTCAAGACCTTGGAGGAAATGTATGATATCAACAATACAAGTAGAGCTCTTGCATTAAGGCAACAACTTCATCATGTCAAGATGGAAAAAGGAGATTTTGTCATCTCCTTCTTCATGAAGATCACCGAGTTGAGAGATCAAATCTCTACCATTGGGCATATGGTTGATGATAAGGATTTGGCTATGTTGGCGCTTAATGGTCTTCCTCAATCTTGGGAGCCATTTATCCAAGGTATCAGTGGGAGATCAAAACTACCTAAGTTTGATCGCTTGAGGGCATATTGCATCCAAGAAGAATCAAGATTGGTTGCGAGAGGCAATGGGAAAAGTTCCACAAATGAAGACATTCATGTACTTGTCGCTCAATCTTCGAAGAAGAAAGGAAGAGAAGGGAAGAAAGGAAAGTTCAAGAGGAATAGAGATAAAAGATCAGATGGTGCCCTTGCATCTAAGAAGAAGAAGGACCTCTCTCGCATACAATGCTTCAGATGTGACAAGTTTGGTCACTATGTAAAATATTGTCCAACCAGACCTAAACAACATGCTTCAGTTGTGGATGTGGACGAGATCTCTCCTTAGAAGGAGTCAAGTGGATTTCTTTTATATTCTTCCTTATCAAGAAATGTTCCAACAAATAGCAACACATGGTTGATTGATAGTGGTGCCTCTCGTCACATTACTAGATTTAGAGAATATCTTTTAGATTTGGTAGAGAGAGACACAAGTGTTCAAGTCATAATTGGACATGATGCATGTTATTCTATGAAAGGTGTTGGGACCTCCTCTCTTCACTTAGATTCTGACATCTCTTTGTAGTTGTGTGATGTGCTATTTGTACCAGGCATCAAGTGGAACCTTGTCTCTATTTCAGCTTTGGAGGATAAGGGATATCAAGTTTCATTCTTTGAAGGTAAAGTTCTTGCATGATCAAAGAACTCAAGCATCAAGACTGCCCAAGTGATTGGAGTTTGGAATGAGAGTCTCTATAGACTTTTCATTTGTCCATTTCAGGCTTTGTTCCATGATTCATCAAGTTCATGTGAGCTTTGGCATAGAAGACTTGCTCACCTTCATTTCAGAGCACTTTCAACCATGGAGAAGATGGTCACAAGCCTTCCTAAACTCAGCCAGGAGCATGAAGGTACTTGTCGAGGATGCGCTTTGGGTAAGAATACTAAAGGACCTTTTCATAGTAGTGAAAGTAGATCTAAATGCATTCTAGATCTTGTTCATTCTGATTTGTGTGGTCCAATGTCTATTGCTTCTTTGAGTGGTTTCTTGTATTATGTAATTTTCATTGATGACTACTCTAGAAAGACTTGGATTTATTTCTTAAAGACTAAAGAATCTAAGGAAGTACTTGAGAGATTCAAGGAATTTAAAGCTCAGGTGGAGAACTTGTCCGGGAAGAGGATCAAAGTTTTGAGATTTGACAATGGAGGGGAATACATCTCTGGAAGCTTTCGTAACTTTTGTGCTGAGGCAGGAATTAAGAGGGAGTTTTGTGTTCCCTACAATCCACAACAAAATGGTGTAGCAGAAAGGAAGAAAAAATCTATTGTAGAAGCAACTGAAGCCATGATTCATGATCAAGATCTGCAAACCTTCCTTTGGGCCGAGGCATCTAGGACAGTTTTGTATGTTCAAAATCGGAGCCATCATCGTATTTTGGAGAACATGACTCCTAAAGAAGCTTTCACAGGTGTGAAACTGGAAGTAAGTCATTTGAGAATCTTTGGTTGTCCTATGTATGTTCATGTACCTAAAGATAGAAGGACTAAGTTAGAACCATCTGGAGAGAAGGGAACATTTGTGGGCTACAGTGAGTCTTCAAAAGCCTACAAAATTTACATTCCAGGTCAGAAACTGATAGAGATCAGCAGGGATGTTACATTTGAAGAAGATGTTGCATTTAAGAGATCTAAGGGCACTCATATGGAGATAGACAATGAAGACCAAGAGTCTCCTTAGGACATGGAAGTTGACCATACTCCTGAGATTCAGAGGGATGCTACTGATCCTAAAGAAGATGATATTGTTGAGCCTTTGGAACCTATTGATGGGCCTATAGACATTTTTATTGGTCGAAAGAGACCTCTATGGGCAAGACAAACAATGCAGGAGGAAAAAAAGTTTGCAGCCTCTAGAGGAACATTCAGAGAGAGAAAAAGACCTCACAAGTTTTCAAGCTATGTTGCATTGATGATTCAAATGATTGAATCTGAGCCTTCCAGTGTTGAGGAAGCTTCAAGTCAACAAGTATGGAGAGATGTTATGGCTGAAGAGTATCAATCTATTCTCAAGAATGATTTTTGGGATATAGTACCTAGACCAGAAGGAAAAATTTTCGTATCTTCTAAGTGGTTGTTCAAGATCAAGCATGCGGCTAATGGAAGCATTAAGAAGTACAAGGCTAGATTTGTGGCTAGGGGGTTCTCTCAGAAAGAGGGAATAGACTATGAGGAAACATTTTCTCCAATTGCTCATTATACCTCCATCAGGACTATCATTGCTATTACAATAGCTAAAGGATGGAAGCTACACCAGATGGACGTGAAGACAACATTTCTAAATGGTGTAATTGAAGAAGAGGTATACATTGAGAAACCTGATGGATTTGAGGTTCATGGGAAGGAGTCTCATGTTTGCATATTGAAGAAGGCTTTGTATGGCCTTAAGCAAGCTCCTCACGCTTGGTATGAGAGGATTGATTGATACCTGCTGAGCTTGGGATTCTCTAAGAATGATGCTGATTCAAACCTATATTTCAAGGTAATTAATGGTGAGGCCTTGATATTGGTTCTCTATGTTGATGATCTATTTATTACTGGAGAAGAACACCTCATTATCAAATGCAAGAAGGAGTTGGCTTCTGAATTTGAAATGAAGGATCTTAAGTACATGCATTAATTCCTTAGGTTAGAAGTATGGCAGAGGCCTAATGAGATCATTCTGAGTCAAGGGAAGTATACAATAGACATCTTGAAGAGATTTGGTATGACGGATTGCAAATCCATGTATACACCTATGGAAACCAATTTTCAAAAGCTTAAGTAGGCTGTAGCTAGTTCAAATCTAGTGGATCCTACTTTGTACAAGTAGTTGATTGGATCGTTGATGTATCTAGTCAATACTAGACCAGATATTTGCTATGCAGTGAGTGCACTTAGTCAGTTCATGTGTGAACCAAGGAAAATACATCTAGTTTTAGTGAAGCATATCCTGAGGTACTTGCGTGGCACAATTGGGTATGGCTTGAGATATTCTTCTGGTGTGGACTTGAAGCTGCATGGTTATTCTGATTCTGATTGGGCAGGGTGTATTGCTGATCAGAAGAGCACCTCTAGATGTTGTTTTAGTTTGGGCTCTGTGATGATCTCCTAGTGTAGCAGGAAGTAGTCTTCGGTGGCACTAAGAACTGCAGAGGCCAAGTACATCGTAGCTTGTGTGGCAGCTCAAGAAGCAGTGTAGCTTCAGAAGCTCCTTGCAGGATTGTTTAGTCAATCATTGGAGCCAACTGTCATTCATTGTGATAATCAAAGCTATGTGAAGCTTTCTATCAATCCAGTGTTTCATGAAAAAACCAAACATGATGAGATCAAATACCACTATATTAGAGATATGGTATTGAGGAAAGCTATCCAGTTGAAGTATATTAGCACCGATGAGTAGATGACCGACATTCTCACCAAGCCTCTCTCCAGAGTAAAGTTTGTGTACTTTCGAGACAAGCTTGGAATTGTGGAGAATGAAGCCCTAGCTAAGAGGGAGACTCAGCTTCAGTGATCTTCTGTGATTTGCTTTAATGCATTTTTTCTTTGTGAGAGAAATTTGAGGTGTAAGCCCTTGTTTAATGCATCTTTCTTTGTGAGAGAAATTTGAGGTGAAATCCCTTGTTTCCACCCTCTAGGAGTAGCCATGGTGGATTTCATGTTGAGTGACTCCATGAAAACATCACGTGAGAGAGTTTGTGATGATTTTCTTGTACTTGTGTTTATTCACCCTCTTGGAGTAGCCATGGTGAACGTCATGATGAGATGACAACATCACGTTGAGTGACTCTGTGATGAGCACTTGTGCACTTGTTCCTTCCATACATGGGAGTAGCCATGATGGACAATATCACGTTGAGCGACTCCATGATGAGCTCTTTCCACATATGGTTGTAGCCACTGTGGATGTCATGTTGATAGACTCCATGACATTGGTTAGCTGGAAGACTTTCTTCCTAGCTGGGAGGGAGTGTTAATGTTGCAGCATCAGGCATCACTTCCAACCACGACTTGAAACAATAAATATCATATAGCCTTTCGACTATTCAATTTATTGAGACTAATTTGGATGTGAAGGGGTGCTTCACTTGGAAACATTTAATATTTAATTGTTGTTAATTAAATATTTATTTATTTTACTAAAAACCGACTTCTCTCATTCGCCATATTTTATGGAGACACAACTTTTCATTGAGGCTAACTTCTTGCCTTGAAGAGATGTAATCTCTCTCCTTCATGTATATAATAGACATGACTATTGATCATTTGTGACCATCCATTCATAAGTTTGAGTTTATGCAAGTGTGAGTTTATCAAGTGCAATCAAAGTCTTGAAGGAGGCCAAGTTTATCACTAAGAGAGTTCGATATTAACAACAACAAGGAGTCATCTATTATTCTATATTTGCATCAAGTTGTGGTGTTGTTGTTTGGCCTCATAATCAACCTCATTGTAAAAGAGTTTATTGTTTCATATTCAATATATAAGTGATATATTGTTGCTGGGTTTTTCTCCCTCAAGTGGAGGGTTTTCCCAAGGTATATGTTGTGTCTACTTGCTTGAATTTAAAATTAAAATTTGCTTTTCATAGTTGATCATAAAACTAACACAATGATTCCTTAAAGTTTATCCTTTCACAAGGATGTCCAATTAGAAATTTAGGTAGAATGGAGGCCAATAAAGCACCACAAGTCATGCTTGTACCCAAGCATGATATTGCAGCTTCAAAAGAGAATGCATTCAACTTACTTATCCACTTTAGGACAACAATATGTATGGCATATATAAAGAGCTAAGTGGATATGTTTTCCTTCTTCAAGAGATTGCAACAACTGGTTAAACATTTGTCATTTTTGTACCTCTTGTTGGCTACTCGCGAACATGTGAAACATTGTAAACTCATGAGAAAAGGAAGCTATTTCAAGGAACTAGTTAATGGTTTTGTTTGAGAAAATTTTGTTGTTGGTTAGAGTAGCTTATGATAGGTTTCCTTAAAGTTAATAAGTGTTGATGCACATTGTTAGTTTTTCTTTTCTCCAAGTGATGAAGCAAAGTTGGTTAGATGTTTATTTAGCTATTATGGAGGTGTTATTAGCTATTATCAAGCCTCTTTTTAGTTTGTACCAAGTTTCTCTTGACTCCTGTCCGCCTCCTACAATGATTCAACAACTAGGCCTTTACAACCATGATTCAAAGATTGGACATCTAACCTGAATAGCTATCTTAATCATCATGAAGGTGCATTTAACTTGTCAACCTAGGGACGTGAACTTGAAATGGGTCAGCACAGTATGTGCACTAGGAACCCTAAGTAGCCATTTTCATTCTACAACTAGGAAAAATACAATGCTAAAAGTAAATTGCTTAGGAAGGAATAACATAAATGATAAACATCAATCAAAAATTACACCAAACTAAAATGCATGATAGAAATGAAAATATGAGCAAACAAACAGGACACTACTCTGTCTACTTTGGCTACAGGAACAATCACATAATGGAATTCTAGTGGCTGCAGGAACAGTCGATGCTAGATTTATAACTAACCACTGAACATAAAGTAATACTAAACTAATACTAAACTAAGGAATGAATTACTCACCAAGTGGGCCCCCCTTGGATAAGTATCCTCTAAAACTAATGAGAACTCAGATGCTCGAACTTAGAACTTTATTTTATTCACTATAAATCATGAGTACAAAAGAGTAATATATATGTATTATTGAAAACTCAAGAATGCAAGTACAATATCAAATCATGCAACCTTAAGAGAAGGGGCATTAAATATTTATTTATATTTCCAAGTAAACAAGGCAGTCAACTCCACAACCTTGGAGGATGCCATTTAGGGAAAATAGAGAAAGTGGAGCAGTGACGGTTATGCATGCATGGAATCCAATCAGACATGCAGGTCCAAATGTAGATTCAACACAATAGTAACACCCACAACTTCTCAACAACATTAAAGTCCACTATAAGGTGATTACGTTCAGTTTGCATGAGGAATCTCCTGCCGTCAACCTCCTTTGACCTTTGAACGATTCCCTTGCTGGATGTTATGGTGCATGCCTAGTTGGCGGTGTCTTCCTCAATATAGCATCCTCAAATTAAATCTGCATGGCAATGTTAGTACGCACAATAATTGCATATCTGTAACCACCTTAAGGAAAATTCATTAACCACATGCAAAATTAATATAGACAGTCCATTTAACATGCCATTTATCATTAAAGGTCTGCAAAAATAAGATTAAGGCCAATGTCTATAGTTTGAGGAAAATATCATAAAAGTATCAACACTTAATGTCAAAGCCCATGATAACTTCAAAAACTAGATCAAAAATTCTACCCAAAATGAGACCATAAACTAGACTCATCACTCCCCCAACCTAAGATCTTGTTGGTCCTCCAGCAGGGGAAGGGTTATTCTTTTGCTTTGTCAATGCTCAGAAATTTGCAATCGACAATTGTCCCACATCAGAGTGTGTTGTGCGTGAATCATGATCCCAATGGAATCCTCCCAATATGTCCAATCTTCTCCATCTTTGTTTCTCTATAGCAATATCATATTGGTAGAACCTGAAGTTCGGTACAGGCCACATTAGAATAGGTGGCTAAAAAGTTAGGGGAAGCTAGAATCGCCCTTTTTTCCTTCCAATGTAAAATATCTGTCAATTCTTTTAAGAGTTGCTACATAGTTCTAGATGGAATGAGGCTCAACCTACTTGAGATCATCAGTTAATTTGTTCCATCTTTGTGAGAGGTATCTCTTCATGGTTTCCACTTTTGCTTTTTCCTTTGCCTCATATTCACTATAAACTGCTTCTATCTAAGGCATAATCCTATTACCATAGCTAGGTGTGAGAAGCATTCTATGCCACTCCCTAAAAACATCCCTTGGATTCCTTGATTCAACCCTAATGGAGAAGGGGATGTTAGACTCCAATTTCTTATAAGCTCCATATTGTTGTTCCCAACTAATCTCATTTTGCACCCAAGACATAAATTCGCTTAATTGGAAAATTCAATAGGGGTCTCAATAGAAGGGTTCAAACCTGAGACAATTCTTGCCAGTTTAAAAGAGAGATATTTCTCCTTCAAATGTAGAGCATAGACCCTTGGAGGGGTCCTACATTCTAAAATCTATGGTACTAAAGCTGCCATATCAGCCACCTTCTTCTTCAAGGTGGCAATTTCTGCATCTTTATCTTCAATTTCCTCATCTCTCTTTTGAATTTCCTTCTTCAATCTACATTTTTCCTTCTTCCATTCCTCTTCTCTTCTTTGCATCTCTTTCCATAAATGCATGGCTACCTGGTGCATTGAAAAATCAGGGGGGGTTATGTATTCCTACCATCATATTTTCTGGCACTAGTGCTAACTGCAAGGATTCAGGCTGTCCCGTCAATTTTGGATGCAGCGGTACTAATTGTTCTCCCAATTCAGGTTGTGGCTGCGGGTACTCCTGCTCATGTTCTGGCTTTTGCTACAGGATCTCTTGCTACAAGAAATCCTAATTTTCCTCATACTCTTGATTTTTGACTTGTTTTGCAATATTGACAAGACCAACCAATGTTATGTTTGCTGCTGCCTTGAATACATCTTCTTCCTCGACATTATTCTGCCCCATTGGAGCTTCTATGTACCCTTGTGATACTTCTCTAGACTTAGGGATTTCCTGTGGAGGCATACCAAAGGCTGGCCCAACTGGTCTTGTTTTCCTAGGAGGGCTCTCATGTTTTTCTTTGGTTGCAAGATGAATAGCGTCAGCCTTTCTCTTCTTAGAGCTTGACACCTTTTTTTCTGTTGGCTGCCTTTTGGCCTTTCCTTTTCTCATTTCTACTTCCCTCTTATGTGACCTAGTTTTTATTAGAATTCCAAGTGGAACATCATCACTAGAGTCAGGGGAAGAACCTTCTTTGTCTGAGTGCTCCATCCCAAAAGAGCTAATTTCTATGGTTTCTTCTGTTGCAGGAGGGTTTACACTCGGTCCTGTGCTAGAGGTTGAAGCACCAAGAGTGGCTTCAGTCGTACTCAATCTCCTGCTAGACCTACGAGGTTGAGGTAAAACCATAGGTTGCAAATGCTCAGGTCTAATTTGATCAATTTTTATGAATTCTTCCTATGTCATTCCAGACACATCACGCAGAGACTTCTCAACTAGAAATTTAATCAGACAATGGTGGGAAAAAAATTATCCCTGCCTTTTTGGGTCTCGATCGCCATGCTTGAGAGAAGGTTGTATAAAATGTTCGACACATTCATCCTCCTTTCGTGCCTCATATTTTTCAAAAGCTTGAAGTGTAAGAATGCAAATTCGACTGATGACCTTCACAGGTGATGTATCTTATGAAATACACATCTATCTACTTCCATGGCTCAGGCAGAGACATTCTCTTCACACCCTATTTATCTATGCTCAATGGAGGGTCGTTTGGCTCTGTAAATTCGACCCTAGCTGATCTGACATTTCTGGAAGTAGGGTAATTTTCACCATCAGCAGGTAAGCCTGTGATTTCTGCAATTCTCTCTTCAGTTGCTATGACCTCCAATCCTTTCACCGTGGCCTTCCCTTCAAACAATGTCTAGGTGAACTCAAGTGCAATGCCTTTGTCAAAATCATCTAGCTTCAGGAAGTAGTCTATCCACCCGCAGTTTCTAAACTCAGCCAGGCAGGGTGCATCCTACAGTAATATATCATGCAATGTGGGTTCATTCCGAATTAACCCACCTCCTATTGTCTACAATCAAACAAACACTCTGTGTTTTCCCTCCTACAATTTCATCTGAAAATCAAATTCACCTTCCTTCAACACTTGCTAATTTTCCAATGCCAATGTCAACTGGATTTTTCCTTTTTTAACTTACCTTTTGTTTGCAATGCAACTTGAGATATGATAGGGTTAATAATGGAAAGGAAAGAGTAATAAAGGAAAGCTATAATGGAGAGAAATGGTGGCCACATTTGGTGTCACCTCACACATGCGAGCCGTCCTCTCACTTAAATTTCAAATTGACTCAATTTAAATTTTGCTGATGTAGACCAGCATAGACTGACACGTGGGAAAATATTCACATCTTTTTCCTTTCCCCCCAACCTAAATTTGGGCATGCATCCACACATGTGGAATGATGATTCGATAGGGTAGGGAATATTGGCATGCTTTGGTGAACGTCCATACTAACATACAACAATTAAATGAATGCACTTAAAGACAATTAAGATATAGCAATTAATCCGCACATACCTAAATGTGTGGAGTTTTTGTTGCAAAGATTGTGGAGAAAGTATCGCTCACCTTTTAAAGAAATAAGTTGAGAAATTAATGAAGATGAGGTGAAATGAAGTGAGTGAAGTGATGTAAGAGAGAGAAAAGTGGAAATGGATGGGTGGATGGGTAGATGGGCGAAGAAATGGACCCCCACGGAAGTGGAAGTCTTTATTATGACAAGTATGTACCTTAATTAGCCAAAAGGAGGGACACTAGGTCCACTTCCTTTAGCTGCAGGAAGCTTGGATGTTGCATGCTGAGTGAATTGTTGCAGGAACTCCTCCTTGGAAGTTGGCCTGTGATACAATCTGAGGTGGTGACCATTAACAAGAAGCTTAAATCTAACTGGGTTAATAGTAATGAGTTGTACAACACCATTAGGAAATACCTCAACAACCTCATATGGTCCTAGCCACATTGTTTGCAATTTTCTTGCATTGTCCTGATATCTTGAGTCATAGAGAAAGGCCCAATCTCCTAGTTGGAATTTCTCATCTTTGATAAATTTTTCATGCCACTTGATTCTCTGATTTTGCACTACCTCTGTATGATGCGGGGCTTCTCTTCTCATCTCATCCAAAGCATTTAGCTGCATGATTCTCTCTTTTTGTATCTTAGAAATATCCATCCCCAAATCTACTACAGTCCTAAGAGTTTTATGTTCAAATTCGATGGGCATCATGGCTGTCTTTCCATATAGAAACTCAAATGGAGTGAAGCCTGTAGTTGTTTTCTAGGTAGTTCTATAGGCCCAGAAAACTTTTGGTAATGTATTTTCCCAATCCTTTCTATGGATAGCTATTGTTTTGGTCAGAATGGATTCAATTTCTCTATTGGTCACTTCAACTTGGCCATTAGCCTGGGGGTGATAAGGAGTAGACTTTCTGTGCCTTATGTTGTACTCATTGACTAGTGTTGCAACAAGGGTTGATGTGAATTGAGCCCCTTGATGAGTCACTATCTCTCTTGGAACTCCATACCTTGTGAAAATATCCTTGTAAAGAAACTATGCAACTTTGTTATCTCTTGCATGCTTCATGGCCTTAAATTCTACCCATTTTGTTACATAATCAATGCATACCAAGACATAAGACTTACCATCTAGAAATTTTTTTTATTTCTTTCCTGCAAGTGTGTCCAATACTTGATCTATGAAGGGTAAGGGAAAATGGTCCTTCTTGGTGGCAGCATTAAGTTCCCTGTAATCAACACAAACTCGCCATTTCCCTCCTTTTTTGGGCACAATCACTAATGGAGAAACCCACTAGCTATCTGAAATGGGGTAGATAAATCCTGCATCAAACAATTTCTGCAGTTCCCCTTTTACAATTTCTCTTAGTGCAGAGTTAATTCTTCTTTGTGGCTACCTCACTAGGGTGCAATCATCTCTGATATAAATTTTGTGTGTGCAAAGTTTAGGGTCCAATCCCTTCATATCATGATAATCCCACACAAATGCATGCTAGTAGGTTCTCAATAATTTTTCCAATAACAATTATTGTTCTTCTCTCAGTTTGTTGTTAACATTCAAATATCTTCCCTCTAACACCTGCACTTGTGTAGTCAACTCTATCATGGATGCTTCATTAATGCATGGTACCTTTAGTTTATATGGAAGAAATGTATGGGCCATACCTGTTGCTGCAAGAAGTTTATTTACAGGAATAGTGGTTGTAGGAAGAGCGGCTACAGGAAGAATGTTTGCAGGAACAGTGGCTGCAGGAAGAGTAGGAAAAAGTGTCTTGACTAGAACAATAGAATGATAAGATGATGCTTCTTCCACTTCACAGTGGTTTTGAATAATGTTAGCTAATACTTTATCCTCATCTTGAAGTTTCATGAAAGATCTTCTGCCTAACATCATAAGCTGCACCACAAAATTAACTTCCTCAGCCTCTTCACCAACATGTGGCCATACGGGATTATCCTCATCATGAGATGGTTGAGTAGGAGGATAAAGAATTTTTTTTTTAGTGCTCTTCCCATCTGAAATGGTCATGTCACCTAATCGAAATTTGATATATGCATCTACAGTTGCTAACCATGGCCTTCCAAGAATAATGGGATACCCGCCTAGTGTAGCTTTAGGAGAAAGAATCATGAAGTTTGTTGGGTACTCCCAAGAGTCTAAAACTACCACAAGATCCTCCACTATACCATCATGCTTAATAGTAGAACAATCAACAAGTTGTAGGATAGTAGAAGTAGATCTCATGCTTGCAACAATTAGTTGTTGCAAGATGTCCTTGGTCATTACATTTATTGCTTCCCCTAAATCAATCAGAGCATTCTTAATCTGGTTCCCATTTATAAAAACTGCTACCATAGGACTACCTGAGTCATTGTACTTAGGGATAGTCACTTTTCCAAGCATGATTTCATCTAGCTATCCTACCACATGAACTGTAGTTGGGTCTTTCTTCTTCTTGCCTGGCTTCTTGAGGTATGTTTCCTTGATTGCCTTGCCATATATTGGGACATCCTTTATGGCCTTAAATAGAGGAATCTGAACACATATATGCTTCAGCTGATCCAAGATGTCAAAAGTTGTATCCTCCTTTTCTTCCTTCCTCTTGGAAACTTCCAATCTCTGAGGAAATGGTGGTTCTTGTTCATTTTGCTTGGCTGGGACTGGTTCAGGATTTATAGGTGCATTTGGTTGAATGAGATCATCCAAAGGTTCCTCTTCCTCTTCCATAGGAATCTCAGTGTTAATGGGCTTGGAAGGGGATAGTAAAGTAGTTCTTGAATGTAAGGGATGTCACTTACACTCACAACATATGTAGGGAATTGATTTGAATCAACAGAGTATGGAGGCTGCTGTTGTGGTTTGTTATTTGGATTGGGTGTGGGTTGAGTTGGTAGCTGAGTAGGTTTAGATGCATTTGAGCTTGGATTAGTAGGTGGAGGCATTATAGTAGGCTGTTGGGGTTGAGAAGGTGGCTGCATATAACTGGTTGTCTAGGTTGGCCATTTTTGTCCTCCCCTCCATTGACTTGTTTCCTACCAATTTCCTGGAGGTGGTTGCCAATGCCCTTGATATTGTTGTCAATTCCCCTGAGGTTGCTGCCACTGGGGTGGAGAGCTTTGATGATTGGGCCAAGCATTAGGAAGGTTACTCCAAGTCTGTGGTGGATATCCTCCATAGCTAGATGGATATGGGGGTTGCCATTGGTTACTAGATGAACAGGAATTAAAATATGGCCCAACATAAGATAGTGGATTTGGTGGCATACCTTGTCTTGGAGCCCAAGGATTCCTTTGTGCAACATATTAGACTTGATCTTCTTCAATCTGGATTGGCTTGAACTCAGGAAAAATCTTCTTACTTTCAATATTAGCTACCATCTTGCATCTACAGTCCTTCTTCTGTCTGCATTGGGGGAAATACTTTGCCAACATTGCCTCTACCTCCTCTTGTTTCTTCTTGGCCTGAAATGTATCCAACTGAGTAGATAGATTGTTTATAATGTCTTGCTTGAAATTTTCCAGCAAGTGTGTGATCTCCATTCTTGAGACTCCACTGGTAGATGACTTACCATAGAGGATTGGTAAGTTATCCCTTTCTTTGAAGCTACTCTAGAGTAGTTTTGGAATATTTTCTTGATGTCTTCCCAAGGAACTTGGGTGATATCTCCTCCTACCATCAGGTCCAAGGCATCGGTGCAACTCTCATTGATTCCTCTTAAGAAAATAAGCTTCTGTGATTCTTCATTGAGGGTATGGTGTGGAGATTTCTGCAAGCAAAACAAAAACCTTGAAATATACTCTTCCAGGATCTCATCCTCCTTTTGTTGCATCCTGAAAATGTCATCTCCCTCATGTCACTGCCCCTGCAATATTCCTTGTATTTCTCAAGGGACTTTGTCTTCATGTCCTCCCAAGTTGCCACAATGTCTCTGCCTAGGCTCATGAACAATCTTAATACAACTTCTTTCAAAGTGGTAGGAAATAGTTTAAGCCTATGGGCATCAGTGGTATAATCATAACTCCTGCAGAGTATGTAAAACTCGAACAAGAAGGTATCATGATCTTCTGTAACAAGTCCATAAAACTTAGGAAGGGCTAAAGTAGGGATATTTTTGAGGTTGTCAACTTCATTCTGATGGGAAATGGGGAAAGGGAAAGTTGGTTGGTTAGGCCTATTTCTATTTGCATCACCCATACCTGCTTGATGGATTTCCCAAAAAAAGGGATTCTCAAACTGATTTTGGTCTTCAGCGGAAGCTTCAGAACTGGTCAGATTAGGAAATGCATCAGTAAAGGGGTTTAGCTCTTCTTCTTCATCATCGTTCCTTGGCAGCTTTGGAAGCTCTTCTAGCTAGAATGGATCAAGATTGTTAGGAAGGAATCTCCCATAAGCATCTCTTCTCCTTCCCCTATGCATGCAGTATCAACTCACTATCAACCAACTCACACAAAGAATTGGTAAAGATTAAGGGGGGTCATTACTTCCTAAATGAGGGGTATGCTAAGAACAAATATCATAAATACTACAACAATAAAACTATCAATGACTCTAAAGAACTTCCTAGTTTGACACCATCCCTAACAACGATGCCAAAAATGTCTGCCTCCTACAATGATTCAACAACTAGGCCTTTATAGCCATGATTCAGAGATTGTACATCTAACCTGAATAACTATCTTAATCATCATGGAGGTGCATTTAACTTGTCAACCCAAGAATGTGAACTTGAAATGGGTCAGTATAGTATGTGCATTAGGAACCCTAAGTAGCCATTTTCATTCTACAACTAGGAAAAACACAATGCTAAAAGTAAATTGCTTAGGAAGGAATAACATAAATTCTAACCATCAATCAACAAATACACCAAACTAAAATGCATGACTGAAATGAAAATCCGAGCAAACAAATAGGACACTACTCTGTCTGCTTTGGCTGCAGGAATAGTCACATAATGAAATTCTAGTGGTTGTAGGAATAGTCGATGCCAGATTTTTAACTAATCAATGAACATAAATTAATACTAAACTAATAATAAACTAAGGGACATATTTCTCACCAAGTGGGCCCCCTTGGATAAGTATCCTCTAAAACTAATGAGAACTCAGATGCTCAAAATCAGAACTTTATTTTATTCACTATAAATCATGAGTACAAAAGAGTAATATATATGTATTATTGAAAACTCAAGAATGCAAGTACAATATCAAATCATGCAACCTTCAAGGAAGGGGCATCCGATCTTTATTTATACTACCAACTAAACAAGGCAGTCAACTCCACGAACTGGGAGGATGCCATTTAGGGAAAACAAAGAAAGTGGAGCGGCGACGGTTACACATGCATGGAATCCGATCAGACATGCAGGTCCAAACACAGATTCAACACAACAGTAACGCCCACAACTTCTCAATAGCATTAAAGTCCACTATAAGATGGTTATGTTTAGTTTGCATGAGGAATCTCCTACTGTTGACCTCCTTTGACCTTTGAACGATTCCCTTGTTGGACATTATGGTGCATGCCCAGCTGGCGGTGTCTTCCTCAATTTAGCATCCTCAAATTAAATCTACATGGAAATGTTAGTACACACAATAATTGCATATCTCTAACCACCTTAAGGAACATTCATTAACCACATGCAAAATTAATATAAATAGTCCATTTAACATGCCATTTATCATTAAAGGTCTACAAAAATAAGATTAAGTCCAATGTCTATAGTTTGAGGAAAATATCATAAAAGTATCAACACTTAATGTCAAATCCCATGATAACTTTAGCAACTATATCACAAATTCTACCCAAAATGAGACCATAAACTAGACTCATCAACTCCTATGCCCAATGGATATGCAAGGCTATTGTTCCTTCAATTTTTAGCAAGCAAACCCCCCTCAAAAGTTGACAAAAGTGTTAGCATATTTTTTTCCTCTAGCTTATAATCAACCTTAACAGATTGTTCATGATTGTCTAATGGGTCTTGGTTTGAAAAGATTTTAAAAATTTCTTTAAAGGAAAAAAATATTAATACGGTAGAGTCACTGTTTCCTTTTAAAAGTAACTTGGAATTTAATGGAGGTTTCTAAAAGTTGAAAACTTCCAAAAAAGATCTAAAAGGTTACATGCAAAACTTTTGAAGATGTTAGTTCCTTGAATTTGAGAAAATGTATTATCTTGTTAAAGTGTCAAAAGAAATCTTTAGAAATAATCAAAGCACGTTGAATAATGGAGGGAAGCCTTTTCATTAAGTAGTTCAAGTTTTTCTTTGACCAAGTCAATTTTGTTTAGGGTTTCAAGAGCTTCTACAGGCTACTATGGTGACCAAGACTATTGCATATGCCATATTGAAGGGGAAAACGTGGAGTTTTAATTTTCTTTGACTCTCAGCTTCTAAGTTTCATAGGTATGCAACGTGGGATTAATGTTTTCTTCATTTATTAGCTTTAGGGGCACTATCCTGAGGTATTTAGAAGTGACCAAGAATAGCATGAAAATATTTCAAATTCATGGAAATCATTCAATAAATGACACAATGATGAGTTTTGCAACATATCAAATCCATCATCAATGATAATTATTAGATGACTATCTTGAAAGGAGAAGGTAGATGTTAACCTTGTTCAGTTACTATGTAAAAGTTTATCATTTCAGGAGAGGAAATTTGCACGCCAATGCTTCTTTACTCTGACAACTTGTAATATAGCAGTTCCTACTATAACAAAAATGTGATATTTTGGAGACCATGAACATAATGTTGCAAATTCATCATAAGAAGATTCAAGATTAATTGATTATCAAGGAGAGTCTCCATATAAATAGAATCTGGTTGCAGCTATTGTTGCTTATGAATATAATCTCATTGCTAGAAAATATTGGACTGGATTTGGAGAGGAATGGAAAGGAAAAGCCTATGCACAATATTGCAAATACTGGATTTCTTTGAGATTTGAAGTGGAAGTCTTCAAAAGGCTGAGTTGAGCATCAGGATGAAATTCATTGAATGCAAAGAAAACAAAGGGAAGTTTGAAGGCTAATTACAGTGATATAGCAGAAGGAGCAATAAAAACATAGTGGCAACAAGGTTGATTCATTGCAATGTGGTTCTGTTGCATCAAATGAAAATGAGAAGGAAAAGATTCTCAGTAGGCATTCAAGTTTGAGTGTGAAGTTAATGAGAAGCAAGAGAAACTTCAAGTGTTATAGAAAGTAGTGAACAATCTAATCACTGATGACAACTGCAGTAATGAAATAGGTTATGAAAATTATCTCTGCAATCACTACATCTCAAGAAGAAATTTTAGTCACATTTTTAGTAATGATGTAAGTGTTGTTGTTAACTAAGGCCTTTCTTTAGCTTGCAAAAAATAAGGTTGAGTATATTGAAACAACTCTCATGAGTCATGTGCTTATGGAAGGATAGTGAGAGAACAAGCAATTTTTACCTTTTATTTGAAGCTTGTCAGAGATTTGCTTCATCTATCTTTGTAACTTTTCTCCTTCCTTGTCATATTTATATACCACAACCTGCTACATTTAATCAATGAAATATTGATATTGTAGTTAGTTAGTCTCATCCATTTGGCATGAAATAGGGAGAATATTCTTCACAGAAAGAAAACTATATTATTGTTCAAGGGACAACACTCTTTCTAAGTAATTATGACCTCCATTTGCTCATGCATGATTACTGTGAAAGGATTCCAGAGCAATATAAACATGATTATGATCACAATGGTTGAGACTTTGATCATGTTGGTCATGATTTCAACCTTGGTGCTCGTGATTTTGGTTGTGATTTTAATCACAATAGCCCTTTTTGAGGTCAAGGTTTTAAGAAAGAATTGATATTAGCAAAATGTTTTGACATTGAAAAGAATGCACTAGATGATGAAACACAAGACTAGAAGATGGTTCCCTATATACAACTATGTGTGGTTAGATTTTCTCCCATTTCACAATGAGATGTTTAATCCAGATTCTTTCAGCATTATCTTTCCTTTCAAAGGTTCATTTTTGAGAGGGCCAAGGTTTTCATTCTTACGCTGTGAAGATTAGAATGAAGTCATTGGCAACATCAAAACTGATAGTAGATAGATTGACATAGATGCAATAATTAGATGGAATGACTTGGAAATCAACTTTGTGTTTGGATAAGTTAGACACTTTTTTTTTTTAATTCACACAATTGAACCTTAGTGGTCCTTATTCAACTCTAGTTCAAGTATCATTTGAAGTTCTTGGATTTACTACAATTATGACAACACAAACTCAAGCTGATAGAAAATGTAACTTATGGTTACACAACTATTGGGTCAAGTGACCACATGTCTTGTGTAGAGATTAAAGATATAATTTTCTAGTATGTGCAGGTTCATCTTAAGGCATGATTGCTAGCTCAGAGATGGATAATGAGGTTAGAGAAGAATTGAGGTTTCATATACAGTTTGCAAATTGGTGTGTTTTAATTTCAACAAAACATAAATATCATCATTTGTCAATAATATGGGAGTTGTAACATACATAATAAGTTATAAGGTATAGTGAATATGAAATGTTAGTGACAAAGATACCCATTGGAACTTGATGTAGGAGCATCCAAGGTCTGAGAGAAATCTTGCATTGATTTGAGTTATTCCACTCAATAAAAGTTGAGTTCCATCTTGCAAAGCAATCAACATGAGGGAGGAACTAATTTCGTCATTCAGTGTTGGTCAACATACTCATTGAAAAAGAGAGAATTCGTTGGGACCTTGTTTCAAGTCCCATCGACATACCGATGGTAGGTTAATAATGTTCTATCGGTGAGACATTTCTTCTGGTCCCAACGATGCACCAATGGGGTTGCATTGTCTTTGGCGGGAGAATCTCCCATTGTTGGAATGCGGTCACCTATGCTACCAATTTCCTGATAGTGGATGTCGTCAGTGGGACATTGCTTGTCACCAAGAAATGGATGGTTGTCTCCTCGATGGCCCGATGATTCCATTAGTGTGCAAAGTGTTTGTCAATGGGACTTCTTCATTTTGGTCGGAGGTGATTGGGGGTCTCACTGACAGGGCGATGGTGGACTCGGTAGCGTGAGTGATATGATTCATGCGACAGTCAATGGTGGTGGATGGTGACACCTGGAAAAATGAGATTAAATGAATTCCACATCATTGTTGTGGAATCCATCTCCATTTTTCAATTTGATGAAGCTACTGAGAATGAGGTAACGACATTGTGATACTATGACATGTGGAGAGATGAATGCCCAGGCCAACCTGGAGGAGAGTATAGTATGTAGGGTTAGCAGGTGGAGGTAGGGTAAGGAGAAGGGAGAGAGTGTGGTGGAAGTGTAGCAGGGTTGGTAAGAAGAGAGAGTAGACCAAAATGAGAGAGAAGAGCCAGAGGGCTAGATTCGTGAGTCAGTTGTAGGCGAATTTGTTCCAAGTTTTCATATTTGCAGATGATTGTAATGATAGCCCATTCGAAGGCAATGTAAGGTTATAATGTTATTTAGTAATAAAAGAAGGTTTTTCTTTATTAGTGCATTTTTTGTATGCAAACTTGTTGTTGGGTGAGAATGAGCTTGTAAGGGGCAGACCTGAGAGTTTCTCCTTCATTAGTTAATTGGTGATTCTAATTTTCTTATGAATGATATGAATGGAATGGGTGAGTATGAAGAAGTTGGAAGTTTTGTTGCAATAGTTGAGGATGCTGTAGTTAAAACAAAGTATGCAGTGATGTATGAAGATCCATTGTTCAATGAAGAACCTGATGAAGACCAAGAGCTTCTTGAGGAAGAGATCACAAAGATAGAGAAGTTCAATGCAACAATAATGACAATGGCATTCAATAGTGGGAAAAAAAATGTTGTGACAAAAGAAGTCACCGAGGATAGAAAGGATGAAGGTCCAGAGGTGGTAGCAGCCACAGAAGAATGGAAAGAGATGGAGGTCCTTGAAGAAGAAGAAACACAAGTGGTAGTGGTTAAAGGAAAGGTAAAACTTGCATCTTGTGAATTCATAGAGGATTCTAGTTTGCAGGATACGAATGGGATGGATAGATCTGAGGAGGTTGAAAGTTTTATTGAAGCCGATTTTGAGCATGACAATATTGGTGTAAATGAGGATGTTGCAATAGTGAATGAATTGGTAGATGAAATTACCACAACTGAGAATAAGGAGGTGAAGAGAAGAAAGTTGGGATGATTGGTGATCTCCCCTTGGCATCATTGGATGACTTCTTATATGATAAGGGAATTGGAGTGACTGTTAGTTTGTCACAGGAAGAAAAGGATGATTCCTTTGATTACACAACTAATGTTGGTGTGAATGCAAATGAGGAAATGATTGTAGTTGGAAAATGTCTTTTAGAAGGAATATAGAGAGAAGAGTACAACGTCATACCCAAGGGTACTGATGAATGAGTGGATATAGCGTTACCAGAGAAGGCGGTAATGAATAATGATTTTCATGTTGAAATGGATAAGGTAGTGAATGCATATGAGATGGTTTAGAATGACTAGTGTGCAAAAAAGAATTTGCATGGTGTTGCAGAGTTAAGTGTAGATGCAAATTGGTGGAGGTGGATGGACTGTGGTGGGATGAATTCCACAAGATTAGAGGTGAATAAGGGATGCATTTGGAGGAGGTGGTCGGGTGTTGGTGGAGTTGATTCCACATCCAGGAGGTTGAATGTAGAGAAATTTTTTTAGAGGTGGAGGTTGCTTGTTCTAGCTAATTGTTGGAAGAGGAGAAAGAAGAAGCCAATGTTGGTACCAGTTTCAGCAATGGGGTTGACTGAGAATGGCTTGTAGTTTGAAAGGGTGGTACTACCACTCGACCCCATTTTGTGAATTCATATTCACAAAATTATTCCTACCCTGGGTGTCTAATGCAGGAGCATCTAAGGTCTAAGAGCAATCTTGCATCGATCTGAGTTATTACACTCAATAAAGGTTGAGTTCGGGCTTGTAAAGCAATCAACGTGAGGAGGAACTAATTTCGTCATTCGGTGTTGGTCAACATACTCATTGGTGAGACAGAGAACTTTTTGGGACATTGTTTCAAGTCCCATTAACATACTGATAGTGGGTTCATCATGTTCTATCAGCGGGATGTTTCTTCTGGTCTGAACGATGCACCGATGGGGCTACATTGTCTTTGATGGGAGAATCTCCCATCAACAGAACGATGTTGCCTTTCCTACCGATTTCTCGATAGTGGATGTTGTCAGCTGGACATTTCTTGTCGCTAGGACATGGATGGTAGTCTCCCCAATGGTCCGATGAGTCTGTCAGTGTGCAAAGTGTTCATCGGTGGGACTTCTTTGTTTTGATGGAAGGTAATTGGGGGTATGACTGACAGGGCAATGGTGGAATTAGTAGTGTGAGAGATACGATTCATGCGATGATGGATGGTGACACCTGGTAGAATGAGATTAAATGAATTCCACATCGTTGTTGTGGAATCCATCTCCATTGGCTGACTTGATGAAGCTACTAATAAAAAGGTAACGACATTGTGATACTATGACATGTGGAGAGATGAACGCCCATGCCAACCTGGAGGAGAATATAGTATGTAGGGTTAGCAGGTGGAGGTAGGGTAAGGAGAAGGGAGAGAGTGTGGTGGAAGTGTAGCAGGGTTGGTAAGAAGAGAGAGCCAGATAGAACGAGAGAGAAGAGCCAAAGGGCTAGACTCGTGAGAGTCAGCTGTAGGTGAATTTGTTCTAGGTTGTCAGATTTGCAGATGATTGTAATGAAAGCCCATTCAAAGGAAATACAAGGTTGTAATGTTCTTCAGTAATAAAAGAAGGCTTTTCTTTATTAGTTCATTTTCTGTATGCAAACCTATTGTTGGGTGAGAATGAGCTTGTAAGGGGTAGACCTGAGAGTTGCTCCTTCATCATAACTAGTTTTATGTGGAGGTATTTGCAATTTTATGAAGATTTATATGTATATTAACAAGGATAATAATCACAGTACACAATGGTCAATGGTGTATGGAAAAGATGTATAAAAATGATTAGAGACAATCAAATGGACTATGGTAGAGACCTAAAATTTGAAGCCTCATATAGGATTTTGCATATATTTATACAAGCCTAGAATAGTGATAAGATGTTGGAGTTGTTTGCAAAAAGAAAATGCTTATAAACCTCAATCTTCCCAAATGTGGTATGCTATTGGGGTACCATATTAGGCACATAATTTACACAAATGAGAAAGGAAATGTGCAAGAGAAGGAACAAGGCAACTCTGGTATCAAAGAACAAAATATGTAGTCTATAAATTTATATCCTTCAAATGTTTGCTTTTTTGGAATGATGGTGTCATTGGAGAAGTACAAGCTACCAACCATGGGCATGTGAAAATAGGTTCTTCAAGGATACTTTTATTAAATATTATAGGAGATTGTGTTGAGGAAGTTGAGTTGTATTAGAACAAGATGAAAGTGGTGGAGGAAAAGTACCTTGATAGGGGTTATATAAATCTCCATATTTTGTTGCTATCCAAAAGATTCAAAAATATGAAATGAAGAGGAAAATAAGATGAAGTAACACTCCCATGAAGCATAAAGGCAGAAGTGAACAACTCCTTATGGAAAGTGATACCGTCCAGACAAGTGGTTCAAAGGGAAATAAAGGAACAATGATTAGACATAAGTCAAAAGCAAGCAAGGGTGGTGACAGTGATGGCTACTGTAGTGAACAAGTTTGAAATGCATTTGGAAGTTTGGAAGAGTTTTCAATCATAAATATGTAATATTTTTCTTAATATGAGATCAATATAGTAGCCAAAGTTCAGAGGGTAAGTGTAGGAAGATGGGGGGCCAAAAAGGGGTCTTAAGTGGCCACTTTTTTTTTCTTTCTGAAATTAGGAAATACTGACCTTGGATGAGAAATTGAGGATAGTTACACTCAAAATTTTCAAATGCAACAAAAACAAAGTTTGTATTGCTTCGAGTCTTCTTTTTGAACTACTATTTTTTTTTTAAATGGTATAGATTAAGGGGTTCAAAAAAGGGAGCCATAGAAATTGATGTTGTTTTTGTCAAAAAAGCATAACATAGTGTCTTTTGTGGCTCCCTCAAAAGGTTAATATTTATGGTATTTTTAAAATCACTTCATTAAGAAATTAGCTAATAGGATGTAGTTTATGCCCAATTTTTCTAATAATTTTTTAATGAATATTTGATTTTTTACTAATTTTCAAAGTGGAAACATCTTGAAAAATAGAATTTTGGCCGTGCTACCCCTATAAATTTTGAAAACTAATTGAAAAATGTTTTTTTTTAATATGTGTAGAATGGAGTCTAGTTTATAAAAATGTAATTTATTTGAAATTTCAATGAACGGTAAAAAAATAAAGTAAAAAATACCAAACATTAGTTTTTTCCAAAAAACAGACACACAAACAAAATAAATTAAAGATCATAGGATTAACATTATCAAAATGTGAAAAAAAAATACATTGTTAAATAACTAAGAGAGAGTCTAACATTATCCAGGTGTTCGATTTGTTTGACCTTGAAACATGTGCAAACCTGACGGTTAGCACGAATGAGATTATGTGAAATCCTGTAGAATATGCAAAAATGCGTCTTTTGATGTTGGGAAGGCACTCCAAGCCTTTGGGTTGGAAATCCAAAGAAAATCCCAATCCTAAGGCTTGGGGATTCCCAAAGCAACATATAACGCGCTCGAGATGTGTTTTTTTTTACATTTTTTTCTTTTTTACAAAAGTTTGGTGTATGTTTGTCATGCTTGACATAATGCGAGCGCATTATAACATGCTCACATTATGTCTCTCTTGGAATGTTTTATGTTCAAATTTGTTAAGTATGTTTGATGTATGTATGTTTGTATATATATTTGTATTTATGTATGTATGTATGTATGCCTATATGCATGTATGCTTGTATGTATGTATGTATGTATGCATGCATGTATGTATGTATATATGTATGTATGTATATATGCATGCTTGTATGTATGTATGTATGTATGTATGTATATATGTATGCATGTATGTATGTATATATGTATGTTTGCATGTATGTATACTTGTATGTATGTATGTATGCATGGTTATATGTATGTATGTATGCATGTATATATGTATGTATGCATACATTCTTGTATGTGTGTATGTATGTATGTATGTATGTATGTATGTATGCATGTATGTATGTATGCATGTATGCCTATATGTGTGTATGTATGCATGCTTGTATGTGTGTGTGTAAGGGTTTTGGGTTTAGAGTATATAAGAACATGAGGGTATAGGTTATAGGGTTGAGGGTTGAGGGTAGAAGGTAGAGGGTTATAGGTGAGGGATAATATTCAACTTGTTGAGTGTATAAGATTAAGTGTGTAAAGTATAGGGATTAGGTTTTAGTATATTTGGTTTAGGGTTTATGATATAGATTGAGAGTATAAGGCATAAGGTTACTTAGGTTGAGAGTGTATGGTTTAGGTTTTAAGTATAGGGTTGAGGCATAATATTCAGGGTTTAGGGTATAAGAGTGAGGTTATAGGGTATAGGGATGAGGGTTTGTGGGTGTAGATTTCAGGGTTTAAGGTATAGGGTAGAGGATTGAGAGTTTATAGTTGAGGGATAATGTTCAAGGTTGAGTGTCTAAGATATAGGGTTCAGGGTTTAAGGTTGAGGGTATAAGGCATATGGATGAGGGTTAAGGGTCTAGGGCATAAGTATAGGGTTGAGGGTATAGGGTATAGGGTAGAGGATTGAAGGTTGAGGGATAATGTTTAAGGTTGAGTGTCTAAGGTTAAGTGTATAGGGTATAGGGATTAAGGGTTTAAGGGTATGTAGGGGTTGAGAGTTTAGGGTTTAAGGTTTAAGGGATTAAGGGTTTAAGGGTTGAGGGTTTAAGGGTTGATGGATTAGGGTTTAAGGTATAGTGTCAAGGGTAGAGGGTTTAGGGATAGGGTTAGGTTTTAAGGTTTAAGGTTTAAGGGTTGAGGGTTGAGGCTTTAGGGATAGGGTTTAGGGTTTAGGGTTAAGGGATTAGGGTTTAAGGGTTGAGGGTTAAGGCTTTAGGTTTTAAGGGTCAAGGGTTTAAGGGTTGAGGGCTTAAGGTATTAGGGTTTAAGGGTTGATCATTAAGAGATTAAGGTTTAAGGTATAGAGTTGAGGGGTTGAGGGTTGAGGGTTTAAGGGTTGAAGGTTGAGGCTTTAGGGATAGGGTTTAGGGTTTATCATTAAGTTATTAGAGTTTAAGGGTTGAGGGTTTAAGGGTCAAGGGTTTAAGGTTTAAGGGTTGAGGGCTTAAGGGATTAGGGTTTAATGGTTGAGCATTAAGATATTAGGGTTTAAGGTATAGGGTTGATGAATTAGGGTTAAGGGTTTAATGTATAGGGTAGAAAGGTTGAGGATTGAGGGTTTAAGGGATGAGGGTTTAAGGGTTGAGGGTTGAAGCTTTAGGGATAGGGTTTATGGTTAAGGGTTAAGGTATTAGGGTTTAAGTGTTGAGGGTTTAAGGCTTTAAGGTTTAAGGGTAAAGGGTTTAGGGTTTAAGGGTTGAAGGCCTAAGGGATTAGGGTTTAAGGGTTGAGCATTAAGAGATTAGGGTTTAAGGTATAGGTTTGATGAATTAGGGTTAAGGGTTGAATGTATAAGGTAGAGGGGTTGAGGGTTGAGGGTTTAAGGGTTGAGGGCTGAAGGAATAGGATGAGGGTTTACGGTTGATGGTTTAACGTATAGGATTGAGGGTTGAGGGTTGAGGATTTAAGGTATAGGGTTGAGGGATTAGGGTTGAGTTTATAATGTATAGGGTAGACAGTTTAAGGGTTGAGGGTTTAGGGTTTAAGGGTTGAGGGTTGAGGGATTAAGGTTGAGTGTATAATGTATATGGTAGAGGGTTTACAATTGAGGGTTGAGGGTTGAGGGATAAGGGTTTAAGGTATAGGGTAGAGGGATTAGAGTTGATGGTTTAATGTACATGGTAGAGAGTAGAGAGTTGAGGGTTTAAGGGATTACAAATTTAAGGTATATGGTTGAGGTATTAGGGTTGAGGGTTTAATTTGTATGGTAGAGGGTAGAGGGTAGAGGGTAGAGGGAATAGGGTAGAGGGAATAGGATTGAGGGTATAGGATTGAGGGTTGAGGGATTAAGGTTTTAAAGGTTGATGGCTTAAGGTTTGATGGATTAAGGGTTTAAGGGATTAAGGGTTGAGAGATTAGGGTTGAGGGTATAGGGTTGAGGGATTATGTTTGAGGGATTAAGGGTTAAGGGATTAGGGGAGGGTATAGGGTTGATGGTATAGGGTTGAAGATCTAATTTATAGGGTATAGGGATTAGGGTTAAAGGGTTGAGGGTTGAGGGATTAGGGTTGAGGGTTGAGGTATAAGGGTTAAGGGTTGAAGGATTAGGGTTGAGGTCTGAGGTATTAAGGGTTTAAGGGTTGAGGGTTGAGGGTATAGGGTTGAGGGAAAGAGGGGTAAGGAGGAGGGAGAGAGGTGGAGAGCAAGGGAAATAAATAGAGAGCCCTGAGAGATATATAGGTGAGAGACCTATAGCCTAAGGAGAGAGGGGTAAGAGACATATGGGGGAAATAGGGGTGATAGATATAGAGGGGGGAGAGGGATGAGTAATGAGAAAAGGAGTGAAAGACCTAGATGGCTAAGGAGGGATGGAGAGGTAGAAAATGAGTGATTGAGACACCTAGAGAGGGGAGAGGTAGAGAGAAAGGGAAATAACTAGAGAGCCTTGAGAGATATAGAGGTGATATACCTATAGGCTAGGGAGAGAAGTGGAGAGGGAGTGAAATATCTAGAGAGCACTGAGAGATATACAAGTGAGATCTACAACCTAGGGAGAAAGGGTGAGGGCGATAGGGGAGAGATGGGGGTGAGGGAGATAGGGGAGGAGAGGGGTGGATAAGGATTGAGGGTTTAAGGATTTAGGATTTAAGGGTAAAGGGTTTAAGGTCTAAGGGTTGAGAATTTAAGGGTTGAGGTATTAAGGGTTTATGGGTTGAGGGATTAGGGTTGAGGGTTGAGGGATTAGGGTTTAAGGTATAGTGTCGAGGGTTGAGGGTTTAGGGATAGGGTTTAGGATTTAAGGTTTAAGGGTTAAGGGTTGGGGCTTTAGGGAATAGGGTTTAGGGTTTAGGGTTAAGGGATTAGGGTTTAAGGTATAGTGTCGAGGGTTGAGGGTTTAGGGATATGGTTTAGGATTTAAGGTTTAAGGGTTGAGGGTTGAGGCTTTACAGATAGGGTTTAGGGTTAAGTGAGAGACCTAGATGACTAAGGATGGATGGAGAGGAAGACAAGGAGTGATTGAGAGACCTAGAGAGGGGAGAGGTAGAGAGGTGAGGGGGAGATAGAGGCAAGATATAGAGAGGTGAGGGGAGAGATAGAAGAAAATGAGAGAGAAAAGTTGACAACTTGAGGGAAAGATGGGTAAGGAGGATGGAGAGAGGTGGAGAGGAAGGGAAATAACTAGAGATCCATTTGAGATATATAGTGGTGAGAGATCTATAGTCTAGGGAGAGGGGTGAGATACATAGGGGGAAAGATAGGTGTGAGAGAGATAGAGGGGGAGAGGGGTGGGTAATGAGACAATGAGTTAGGAAACCTTTAGAAAATCAACTTTTTCATAATGTGAGAACATTTTGAAGAAGTTGAAATATGGCTGTTTTGTAGAGAAAGCTAAAATATGCTCATGTTATAATGTGAGTGCATTTTGGCTTGCTCTAAAAATGGTAAAATAGCCTAGACACCCATGATCCAGGCCCACATGCTCTATTATTCTTCTAGTTCTACACGTGATCTGACAAAAAACACCTTTTGATTTTGTTGGGAAATGCACATACAAATTTTACACATTCTACCACCTTTGCATCAACTTTCCACCACCTTTTTCTAGTTTTCCAACTTAGGAAGGAGAAAATAATAGAGTTTTCACATCAAATTTGATATATATCAATTCAAGTTTCAAATTTTGTAGTGTTGCAGTGTTAATTGTGATTGAATTGTAGGAATTTAATATTATACATTGGTTAGTTGTATTGTTATTAGTAATTCTATTTGATTGATATACAATTGAACATTGAAAAGGAAGCAAGTTTGTGAAAATTTCAAATTGTTGAGGAGTTTGGTGCAAGAAGAAAAAAAGACTACATAAGTGGGTAGTTTCTCCATTCGAATCTCCATTTTTAAGGCATGTGAATTCTTTACACATGTTCTTTACATTTTCCTTCATTCTATTATGTTTCTTTATCATCCCTTATCATACATTCTTAATAAAATTATTTTATTTTGTTATTATGCATATTCCATGTTCATCATTGTTTGTTTCTCATTATAACCTTAGCCCCTCTTGGCACATTTTTTAAACTACACAATTCTTTACACTTGCTAATTATATTTTCTTGAAAGTTTCAAAAGATTTTTAAACAAATCCAATTTGTGCAAATCTTGTAATCATTGTGGTCCATGAGACCACATCTCTTTGAGGCATTTTGTTAAAAAAATGACCTACCTTGTGTATGCTTCCACATTTTGTATACACATTTATGAGAGTAGTTATAACTACAATATAATACATCATTTCTCAATCCTTTTTTATGGATGTGCATACCCCTTTCCAAAGCTTCTATTTTGGTATAGGCATGGGGGATGTTGGAAAATGCTTTAGAATTTGGTTTTACACCTAGAAATTTCATTTGCTTGAAATTTTCTAAAGCCTTTTCAACAAATGCATTTTGTGCATATCCTGCAATCATTGTAGTCCATGAGGACATATCTCATTGAGGCATTTTTTTAAATAGTTCATGTGCCTTTTCTATGCATCCACATTTTGAATGTGTCTACTAAGGCAATTGCAACTATAACACTAATGAAAATCCCCCCTTTTATGTTTTGATAGATGTCATACCCCACTCCAAGGTCCCATTTTGGCATAGGTAGGAAGGATATTGGAAAAAGATGTGGAATTTAGCTTTGCACGTACTAATTGCATTAACATGAAAGTTTGTAAACCCTTTTCAAAAAAATAATTTTGTAAATATCTTGAAATCATGGAATTTAATGAAACTATCCATGTCCATTCCCTATTTCAAATCTCCCATTTTGGCACAGGTAGGGAGGATATTGGTAAAGGTTTTGGAATTTACCTTTACATCTACCAATTGCATTTACTTAAAATTTTCTAAAACCTTTCCAACAAATCTATTTTGTGCATATCCTATAATCATTCTAATCCACAAGGATACATCATGTTGATGCATTCTATCAAATAGTTCATATGCCTTGCCCACACTTCCACATTTTGCATACATGTCTACCAATATAGTTGTAACTATAACATTTGACAGAGCCCCCCTTATTTTATGCTTTGATGGATGCACATAACTTGTTCCAAAGCTCCCATTTTAGCATAGGAAGGAAGGATGTTGGAAAAAGTCATAACATTTGTCTTTTCATCTACAAATTGCATTTACTTGAAATTTTCTAATACGTTTCAAAAAATTCATTTTGTGCATATGATAAAATCATGGTATTCCATGAGACCACATTTCTTTGAGCAATTATATGCCAAATATATCACGTGCCTTGTCTATGCTTCCACATTTTGCATACATGTCTACCAAAACATTTCAAAGTATAATATTGAAAAAATCCCTATTTGATTATGCTTTGATGGATGTCCATACCTTATTCCAAAGCTCCCATTTTAGCATAGGTAGGAAGCATGCTAGAAAATATTATCACCAAAAGTCATTTTGTGTATATCTTGCAATTCGTGCATTCCATATGATGGCATATGTTTGAGGTATCATTTCAAACAATTCACATTCCTTGTATATGATTCCACATTTTGCATACATGTCTAATAGGGAATTTGCAACTATAAAATTTGAAAAAAACCTCCTTCCATTTTGTGCATATCTTGCAATGATGGCATTCCATGAGACCACATTTCTTTAAGGCATTCCATAAAAAAATTCATGTGATTTTTTAGCTACCACATTTTACATACATGTATATTTTTGGACATTATATTGGTAGGTCATACGTTAGAAAATGGCTAGAGAAAAGTCACATGATAAATTCTTGGAAGGTAGAAATACTTAAAAAAAAATAACTTTCCATTTTCCTTGTGTTCTTAGTGCACTTGTTTATTCATCATGGTTGAGTGACATTTACTCTTTTACATGATGATTGTATGTATTTTGTATGAAGGGTTGAATGACATATATTTCATTTATTTGTATGTATTCATTTTTTTAGGAACTAATATTTTTCTCTATATCATGCTACTGATAAAATTCTTTGTCATGCCAAGGAAATGATCAAGGATTAAACCAACACAGGAAGAGAAAGAAGCTAAGAATGCAAAGAAATCAACAGGTATGAGGGAAATTCATGACAAGAGGAAACTGGACACAATTTTCAAAGACATGCCAATTGAAGAGGAACCTTAAACATCAAGAAGAGATATGGTATTGGTGGTACAAAGGGAACAAATGAAAAACCTTTATGCTATGAGAGATTTGAATACCATAGTTGGAGACACGTTCTCTATTGCAAGTCAAGATGGAGGGACACCATCTATCACATCTCAAGTTGAGAGTACATCATCAATCACATGTGAGGAAGGAGTTATGCCATTGTTCCCATCTCAACCTCAAGGTACAACATCTATTCCATCTCTGATCGAAGGTATGCCATCTAGCCCATCTCATTTAAATATTGATGAAGTTTGTAATGTTGAGATGAATTTACCTTTGAGAACGCCACCTAGAATTTTTCATAGAAAGCCAAAGTATTTGATTGGTATTGATGAGAATATTTTGTAGCCAATGGAAGGTAAGATTCCAAAACACACTTATAGAAGATATGCTCATAAGATTTGGAGAGTGTTCTTTGAAAAGTTAAATGAGACCACAAGATGTCAATTGTTTATTGTAATGATGTGAAGTATAAAGTATAGGTCAAATCATGAAGATTCTTGGGTTGAGAACATCAGAGAATTCAAGTGAAAAATCTATTGTGAAGAATTTGATGAGTGCATATGAGAGTATAGGTAACACCTCACTCACAAAAGATAGTAATGTCACATGATGTGTCATTACATCGACAATAGTAAGTAATGAAACGAGGAAATCTCTTCTCATTAGAAAGATAAGTCAAGCATTGATAATAAATATAAATTTTTTATCAAGAGTCGTTGGAAGGCACCAAAGAATCGAGGAAACTAATGACAATGAATTATGGGCATTCTCGAGGAGACTACCACGAAAAGGTAAACCAATTGTTGAAGCATTGAGATCACTAATTGGAGAATTTTGGAAGAATTACACAAGGGTATCTCCAAATCAAATGGATGTGGTAAGAAGGATAATTGGTAGTAAAAATTGTGAGCCACATCCCAAGCATTTTTTGGATATGACTCAAACATAATTTTTTGGTAGATTTCTAGAGATGTATCCTCAAATTAAAATTAGTTAAAGATTTTTTGAAATGCTAAAACATTTCTATGTTAAAATAAATCACACACACTAATTTTTGTAGAGTACACATTGAATTTTCTAACCATTTTGATGTTTATCGATCTATATGTTTAGATTTGCATACTAACAATGATTTGTAGGACTGTGGCATACATGCCCCACCTATATCTTCAAGAGATTTCATATCAATAATTTTATGTGAAAGAGAGGAAGGTCAAATATTCTATAGGAAATTATGTTTGGATGGCACATGTCAACATTGTGGTGGCTTGCAACATATGCCAATATGTGCACATATGAAAAGTACACATGTGGTTGGAAATGAACTAGTAGAGTTCAACAAGTATAAAAAAGTGGCCTACAATACAAAAGATAATAAATAAGCAAAAAGGTGTGATTTGGTTATTCAAAAGATGCTAGTGTATCAGTTTATGTCTACAATTTGTGTTAGTATAGTGTATGAGTATGCAAGGCATACCCATAGAGCTCGATGGTTGGACTTGCAATTAAAGTTATGCAAGGACACCTTTCCACTTGGCAGCATTGTTCCAGTCATCGAATTTGTAGAGAACTACAATCTGCAACCATAGTGTGAGGTGCAATCACAATATTACAACTCCAAACAAGTTTCTATATTTGTGTACATAGTATTCATTCATGTAGCTGATAGTACAGAGGATAACATGAAGGTATTGAGGGAGTACCACTTCTACATCGGTGATGATCGCACACATTCTACAAAGTTTGTGAAAGGTTGCTTTCAGTTGTTCTACCATGATTTGGCTAGAAGGAGCATATTTGATCTAGAACAGTCTAAGGATGGTCCAGAGCAGTCCAGAGGTGACGAAACTAAGAAAAACCAAAAATCGCATTTTTGGAGGTCTTCAAAGCAAAATTTGGGTTTAAAACTTCCACCAGATCCCTAAAAAATTGATTGTCGAAGGCATGGTTTTTTAAGGACTAACTTAGTACTCTTGGAAACCTTTCCAACGATGCAAATGGATTTGAATTCTGAGCACCGAGTAGAAAGTTACAACCCCACCGAGTTGGGGTAAATAAATTTCCTATTTTTTTTGAATTTTTTTATAATTTTGTTTGTATTTTCTCACAACCAGCTATTCATTTCGAATTCCTAAGGTTGTGGTGACTTTTGGCATTCTCCAGTTTGTATATACTCTTGCAATTTTGAATAAAATGATGATTTGGAATGCATACAACTCTTTTTGCGAGTTTGCAATTTTATCCAAACTGAACACAATATCACAAGTTTCTTTTATGCTAGATATTTTTAATTGAATCTTCACTTCAATTCAAATAAATATCATATAGTTAGCATATCATATCGTCAGATAACTGTGCATCAAAATTCAAGAACTTATGGATGTTCTATTGGTTGAGCAGGATGCATAATATTATAGGTGTTCAACATATGTGGAACTTTTGTGAGGCTGGGCATGGAAAGGGGGAGCATGATGGTACATGATCATGTATTAAAAGAGCCATAGCATGAGAAGATTTAAAGTATAAAGACAATGCAAAGTTGACAGATGCAAAATCAATCGTCAAGTGGTGTAATGCTTTGATGGGTCTAGGTAATGAAGGTAAGTCTCCACTTCATAGATTTTTTTGGTTGATAGATGATACTAACATTGCACCATATGAGGATTGTTGTACACTGATAGGATCAAGTGAGCTACACTTTTTCAAAAGCTCAAATGTAGGTTCATGGAGTATCCATATGTGAAAGATGGCATGCTTTTGTTCTTTATGTACAATGGGAGCCTGAAATGAGTGTGAGTCAAAGGAGTGGGTTGACGAATGGTGGTTAAGTTTTCTTAGACCACTTGAAATGTATTGGCTCCCGACGAAACTCCAACTGACATAGATTGAATCATCAGTTGACTTTGATCACATATCAGATTTGATACAACCAGGTAATATATCTACTTGCATAGCTTTTGAAATTTCTAATGTTATCTTACTTTGTAGTGTTTTTGTAATGCTAACTAATTTCATCTAATTTTCTGCTCATATCAATTTATAGGGCATGTTTATGCAGTTATTGCATATGAAGACAATGAAGAGGGAACATATTATTATGTGTGTCATTGTGTTGAGGCCAAAAAAAAACTGGAGGCCCTAGTTGCAGATGGAGAAAACATCGAATACCCTACAAGCTCAGTGTTTGTTATTGAAACATGGCTTAGAAGGTACCCACATAAGAATGTTAATGTTTGGCTCTTTTAGGACTTTGACACACATCAGAAGATTCTTCATTACTCAAACCTTATCATGGCATGCAATTTTTATTTGATACAATATCGGGGTAGACCTTTGAACAAGAACTTGTGGAAGGTGTGTGAGTCTGACCATGAGGCAATACTTGACACAATAAAGAGTAGAGAAGAACCAGATGGTTTTTTGGATTAATTTTTAAGTATGCACATTGATTTTTTAAAGTCATGTTATTGATATTAATATATTGGTTCCTATTAATTTGTAAGTATGCACATTTATTAGTTGATAGTTAGACCTTTCGTTTCTATATTTCAAGTTTACATATGTTTTAATTCCAAGTTTACATATGTTTGTATTTTTTTCTACTGCAGTTTTACACATACATTGAATATTAGAAAAATTATATGCATATTTATGGTTTCACCATTTGACCATATTGAGACCTCAATTTACAGTAAACTTAAACTTTGTAGCCCTAGATCAGACTTGGGAGACCCTTCCTCAATAATCATTTCACTTAAAACATCAACCATTTCCATCATATCCATCCAAAATATATCATATTTCCCTCATATTAGAATTTTCATCCATTATAATAAGCTAGTCATCACGACCATCATCCTTAGACCTTGGTCCTTTCCATCGTTAGCCTACCCTTATCATCTTATTAAGAGTCTATCTAGATCCTAATCCTTGTTATCAAAATCCCTATCAAATCATTGCTTAGGTGATTATCCAGGCCTAAGTAAGCATATTCAAGCCTTGTCTAAGTGATTATCCAAGCTTATGTAAGAAAAAACATCCTCTATCCAAGCCTTACTCAAGTGATTATCCAAGATTGAGTGAGAAACTCCAAGCCTTTCCTAGATGATATTGGTCTTGTATCTCCCTTTTTATCATTATCCCCTTTTCCATCCATTTTATCATTATCCCCTTTCCATCAATTCTCTCAATCACACTTACATATCAAAATCAATGATCTAGTTTAGCTTGAACAATATTTCTCTTGTATCTCCATTCTCATCATTATCCCTTTTTCCATCCATTTTATCATTATCCCCTTTCCATCTATTCAATCTCAATCACACTTACATATCAGAATCGATGAGCTACTTTATCTTGAAACAATATTAGTTTTGTATCTCCCTTTTCATCATTATCCCCTTTTCCATCCATTTTATCATTATCCCCTTTCAATCCATTCTATCTCAATCACACTTACATATCAAATCCTCTCACACACCCAAAAAATTTCATCACATAGATTCCTCAACATTATATCCCTTCTCCTCATATCTCAACACCTCATATCCAAATATCAATAACCACCCTTCATAACTGGGCAATGGGAAAATGACAATGCATAACTAGAGAAACAAGTAGTAGAATGCATGAAATGAAAGAAGGAATCTGCTCTTGAGAAGTTGAGGAAGGTGCATGTGCAGTATGTGCAATGGGAAAATGACAATGCAAAATTGGAGGTAGAAAGTAATAGAATGTATGAAATAAAAAAGGAATATTCTCTAAAAAAACTTGAAAAGAATCAGACCAAAGTGAATGAGATAGATAATGTATTGAATGAAGAGATTCTTCCTACTCTTGGGAAGTTTCAAGGAAGGTGCCTATGCAATATGTGGAATGGGAAAATGGCAATGGAGAAGTGGAAAACCTCAAGAGGTTTTGTATTTGGTAAGAATTTGTGTAGGCAAAGAAAGTGAGAGATGATGCTATAGGTGGATTTGAACAAATGAAGTCAAATATTCTTGAACTTAAGACTTCCATGGATAAAATACAATTGGAAATAGATGATAAGGAAGAAGCAATATCAAATGTAAGTGCAAAAAAAGAGAATCGGTGTGGTGGACACATGAAAGTCTTATCTATAAAGGTAGAGAATTTTTGTAAATAAATTTTTGAAAGAAAATTTTGCATTCTATAATCAAAACAACACTTCCAAAGATGATAACAATATTTGTAGATGCAAAAGCAATAGTTGGAAGTGTTGAAATTGAAGTAAAATAACTGAAGACTAAAATTAACCACTTAGAAAAGGAATTAAAAGATAAGAAGAATATTTTATCATCAATGAAAAGGAGGTTAGTCTGCTCTAAAACCACTTGAAAAATAAGTAGAAAAAAATGAATGAGATACATACTGTATTTAATGAAGAGATTCTTCTTGCTCTCCAGAAGTTGAGGAAGGTGCGTGTGTAGATTCTTCTCTATTCGTCGTGTGACCAAGCCGATAGTTCCAATGCATCCGAATGGGTAGGTTTACACTAGGAAAGTTCCTATTTTGCACCCAAACATGCTGAAACAGTCTGAGCTACATCGTACCAACGAAGTCTCTTATGATACCAAAGTGCAAAAAAGTAGCAATCTTTGATGAGCTATTACTTGAAAACTGTGTCACTTAGAAATATTTTGTCTAAGGCTATGAGATCATGTAGGGCCCCTTTACAATAACATCTCTCGGTTTTTGATATCTCAGAGGCATTTTCCCATGGTGTTGAGTTTTCAATTGATGGAAAATATGTTAGATGTATGTAATGTAAAGTTGTAAGGTGGTGTAACTTTTTTTCTATTCGTCATGCGACCATACCAATAGTTCCAACATGTTTGTATGGGTAGGTTTATGCTAGGAAAGGTCTTGTTTCATACCCAACACGTTGAATTAATCTGATCTACATTGTACCGACGAAGTCTCTTAAGAGACCAAAGTGCAAAAAGGAAACAATCTTTGAAGAACTATTACTCGAAAACCATGTGACTTAGAAACATTCCATATGAGGCTACATGATCATGTAGGGCCCCTCTATAATAAATTCTCTTGGTTTTTGATATCTCTGAGGCGTTTTCCTGTGATGCCAAGTTTTTAGTTGATGAAGAAAGCATCAGATGCATGCAGTGTAAAGTGGCAAGGTAGTGTAACTTTTGTTCTATTCGTTGTGCAACCAAACCAACAATTCCAAAATGTCCAAATGGGTGGGTTTATTTTATGCAAGGTCCTCTTTCAAACCCAAACATGTTGAAACAATTTGAGCTACATTGTACCGTCGAAGTCTCTTAAGAGACCAAAAAGTAAAAATGCAATAATTTTTAATGAAATATTACTCAGAAATCGTGTCACTTAGAAACATTATGTTTGAGGCTACAAGATCACGTAGGGACCCTCTATAATAACCTATCTCAATTTTTGATATCTCTAAGGTTTTTACCTGTGGTGTCGAGTTTTTAGTTGAGGGAAAAAAGATCAAATGCATGCAATCTAAAGTTGCAAGGTGGTGTAACTTTCGTTCTATTCATCATGTGACCAAATCAATAGTTCCAACACATTTTGGATGGGTGGGTTTATGCTAGAAAAGGTCTTCTTTTTCACCCAAACACGTTGAAACAGTCTGAGCTACGTTGTACTGGTGAAGTCCCTTAAGAGACCAAAGTGCAAAAAGGAAACAATCTTTAACGAGCTATTACTCAAAAAACGGTTCACTTAGAAATATTTCGTCTGGGGATATGAGATCATGTAGGGCCCCTCTACAATAACCTCTCTCAGTTTTTTATATCTTTGAGGCGCTTGCCTGTAGTGTCAAGTTTTTAGTTGATGGAAAAAGTGTCAGATGGATGCAGTGTAAAGTTGCAAGATGGTGTAACTTTCATTCTATTTGTCATGTGACCAAAGAGATGGTTCCAAAACATCCAAATTGGTGGTTTTAGGCTAGGAAAGGTCATGTTTCACACCCAAACATGCCGAAATAGTCCGAGCTACATTATACTGATGAAGTCTCTTAAGAGACCAAAGTGCAAAAAGGCAACAATCTTTGACGAGTGATTACTCAGAAATCATGTCACTTAGAAACATTCCATATGAGGCTATAGGATCATGTAGGGCCTCTATACAATAGCCTCTCTCATTTTTTGATATCTTTGAGGCGTTTGCTTGTGGTGTCAAGTTTTTAGTTGATGGAAAAAATGTCAGATGCATGCAGTGTAAAGTTGCAAGGTGGTATAAATTTTGTTCTATTCATCGTGCAACCAAACAGACAGTTCCAAAATGTTTGAATTGGTTGATTTATGCTAGGAAAGGTCTTATTGCACACCCAAACACATTGAAACAGTTTGAGCTAGATTGTATCAGTGAAGTCTCTTAAGAAACCAAAGTGCAATAAAGTAGCAATCTTTGACAAGCTATTACTCGAAAACTACGTCACTTAGAAATATTTCGTCTAAGGCTACATGATCACGTAGGGACCCTCTATAATAACCTCTCTCAAATTTTTATATCTAAGAGGAATTTTCCCATGGTTTCAAGTTTTCAGTTGATGGAAAAAGTATCAGATGCATGCAGTGTAAAGTTGCAAAGTGGTGTAACTTTCATTCTGTTCATCGTGTGACCAAAATAATAGTTCCAACACATCCGGATTGGTGGGTTTATGCTAGGAAAGGTCCTATTTCACACCCAAACATTCTGAAACAATTTGAGCTACATTGTACCAACGAAGTCTCTTAAGAGACCAAAGTGCAAAAAGGAAACAATATTTGATGAGCTATTACTAAAAAACTGTGTCACTTATAAACATTCCATCTAATGCTATGGTATCAAGTAGGGCCCCTCTATAATAACCTCTTTCAGTTTTTGATATCTCAGACGCGTTTTCCCATGGTGAAAGTTTTTTTGATGCTCCAAAAATTGTTAGATGCATGTAGTGTAAAGTTGCAAGGTAGGCTACTTTTTGTTTCCTTCTTCATGGGCCAAATTGTTAGTGCCAACATGTCTAGTTGAGCACATCTACACTAGGCATGGTCACTGCCCTTGATTATAAAAGGGTCATAGTCTTTCCTACTTGAAGGATCACAAATTTTCACCTAAGGTTGTATTCTTAATTGAATTCTTCAAAGATGTTATGGATGTCTTTCTCAATGATAAACTGCTCTCCCTTTTATGTTAGTGCTTATCAACCTAGAAAGCATTTTGAAAAACATAATTTTTAATACACATGGATTAATCTTGTTGAAGATACATTTGGTCATGTAGCAAACAAATAGATATGCGTAATACATGAAGTATGAGGCATACACATGAATACACGTAATACGTGAAGTATACATAGGAAGCATGAAGCATACATGTGAATACATGTAATACATGAAGTCTACATAGGAAGCATGAAGAATACACATGAAAAATTGAAGTAATCACATGAAGTATGAATCATACACGTGAACACATGAAGTATACACAAGAAGCATGAAGCATACAAATGGAATGGTAGATGTCTTCCAAGAATTATATGAAAAAATTCTAGAGGTATGAGGTTACATGTAATAATGTCTTACTCAATTTTAGTTGCATACTTCAAAGTGCATTGTATAATTACATGAATTCCCTTACCATGCTACAATGATCCTAGAGAGTATGGGCCTAGATGTGTAGTGGTAGAGAGACCTAGGTGTTAGATTGCATCATGCATTATTATATTCATATGGTTGATTTAATGTCCAATAATCTTATAGGAGAATAATGTTCAAACTTTATATATTTACAATTATATAAAAGAAGATTACATGCTAAACACTTGAGTTTAAAATATTTGAAGTAAACCATCTACAAATATCCATTGAAGCGTGGATTTATAATGCAAATATGGACATCATTAATAAAAAAGATGTGTATTAACCAAATAGCCATATAGGAATACATCAATATATGCCAATATATGTATAATATATATATAAAATAGCCACATAGGATTACAAGAATTCCATATAGGCATACAATGTCAAGTATATGCAATACAAAATATGTCCAAAATGTCATATAGGCATACAACAAAGGACCCCAATAAAAATTCATTCCCCTCTAGGTGAAGAAAATAGATCACAAGTAGCTTTTGATCATCGGGGGGATGGAGATGCATAAGAAACTAGTCTACTTCAAACTTGAGGGTTGCTTCTCCTATTTAGTTCATCGTGGAGCCTTAGTTGTTACAATAAAAAGTATAGACATTAATATATAGAAATTAGATTATAAAAAATGTAATATTTAACAAAATAATCACTTACCACCTCCAAATGATCTGTCTCCTTATTTTCCATAGTAGTAGGCTCAAGATGTGGTGTTTGAATGTCCTATAGAAACCATCTAGATAGAAATTAAACTAAAAAGTAAAAATCGTTTGATTTTTCAATAATAAACAACTATAACAACAAATTTAATTTTGAAATTTACTAATCAGCCTCATACCTCCGTCAAAGGCATCGAGCTCTCTATTGCAAAAGACACACCATGCTCCATTTCTATATGAACATCAGGAGGTGTCTCGCCTTGCATCATCTGAAAATAAAACAATATTATTCAATTACGAAAACTAGAATAGTGATGCAGGTCAGCTTATAATGTATGAGATAGTCAACCAAATTTTGAGTACTTATTGAACTATCTATTGCTTACTATTATGCTTTGATATATTTTTTCCAACCATCCATAGCTTGTTTGAAAACACCTATTTTAAGCTTTTAGCCATAGAAGCAAGGTAGTGAATTGTTTGAAAAAATGCCTCAAGGAAATGTGGTCTCATGGTGATGTCATGGCATGAGAAAGGATTGATGTTTTGTGTTGTTAATGATAATATGTAAATGAATTTTTAGATTTGTGCACATAGATTGCATTATTATTTTTCATTCATACAGGATGTTGGAATTGATGGATTTGAGGTATGTGAGGGGTTTGGGATTAAGGATGGAAAACTCAACAAAATATTTGAATGATTTAGGATTAACTTGATGTTGTGGGATGGCATAACCTTTTTTGTGCATTGGAGCTTAATTTATTTCACTATTAGTCATTAGATAATATACCTATAATTATATTTATTGGATATGTTTTTGGATTAAAAAAAAATGGATAGAAAAGTTATGGATGAAGGATTTGGATAGGTAGTGGAGTATACTATTCTTTGATTTTTGATTATGATGAGGATTTTTTATATAAATAGATTTTGTGAGATGGTTTGATGTGGAAGAAATTCTTGGAAAAATATGGGTTTTCCTTCTCAAAGCTAGGAGAAGGATAAATAAGAATATTTTTGGGGGGGATTAATACTATACCTTGTCTTAGTTGCCTCTTTATATTGAGATTTGATAGATGGGTGACTAAATATTATGGGATATTGAGATTTGAGGCTATAAAGGTGGGAGACCACAACTTATAGGTTGTTGATATGGATTGATGGATGTATAGCTAGAGATTATGGAAAACTTGCTTCCAACCATGTCATCTAAGGATCAAATGTATCCCACTTGATCCAAAAGACTCACATTATCATGATAGGGGTGATATTTTATTTGAACATCAAGGATAGTATCATCATCATCATAATCAAGTTAGATTGCATGGTCTTCTTTCTCCTTGATAGTCTCATTATACATTTGGTTTCTTGATATTTGACCTTGGGTATGATGTGTATAGCTAGTTGTATAAATACTTTCTTCATAGGGTTCATTATCTTGTTGATAAAAAAGGATAGTGTAATTATCGTCATTAGAGAAGGGTTTCTTTTTTTACTAGGGAACTCATCAAAGTAGAAGCATGATTATGAATATGGATTAAGATGAACAATGCAATGATATAGATTGTGGATTTATGTTTTTGTTGGATAGGTCGGTGAATATTCTGATTTGGATGGTGGATTCATTGGACTTGGTAGATAATGGTTTGTATCTAAACCTTATAGGAATGTTGATGTCCTTGCATGGTAACATATGGGAATGTTTTGAGCAAGTTCTTGAAACATATATTTTGTTGGATGATATGAGACCACATTTATGTGAGAATTTTTTTCAAAAACTTGATTGCCTTGTCCATGCTATAGCTTACTATTTTACTTTGATAGATTTTTCCAAGAATCCATGGCATAGACAAGGCAGTGAACTGTTTGAAAAATTCCTCAATAAAATATGGTCTCATGGAATTCCATGAAAAGCAAATGCAATTGGCATCTGCTCCTAGTTATTAGTTATGCAATGTGAAGTAATTTTGTAACTGCTTATGTTGACTTTCTAAAAAACTATATTGTAATTGAAATTTTATCATCTATCGACATCTAGTTATTAGTTATATGCAATGGAAAGTAATGATTTGAGTTTGAAAGATGTGAAATGCAATGTAATCAATGATATGAATATAAACTACAAAAATATATTAGGTACAATTCATTAGTTAAACTCTTTATTTTATTACCTGAGTGAAGCTTCGAAGTCCACCTCCACTGGGAGGTGTTGTCGTGAAATCTCCATGATTAACCTATTCAACATCCAAAATTAGATATTCGAATACCATTCATATAACAATGCTATTCACATGTAATATTTATAATTGTTTACTAGTTACATACCTCAGTAGTATATGCCGTCGCGTAATAGGGAGGTCGAGGATCACTGAAAATTGAATGACCACTATGACTCTAAAATTTCATTATAATAATTAAACTAAATTAGTTAATCTTACATTTTAAAATGGAAATTTCATAAATTAAATTCAATGAACTTGTTAACATTTACCTGACTATCAAGGCCAAAATCCTCATTAAGGAGGGAATTTGTCTTCACCAACTGCTCAGCTACAGATGTAGCCTTCACACCTGTGTCCTGACTATACATGGGGTCATAACCATAGGGTGACCCACAATCCTAAAAAATATGGGGTGAAATCCTACTCCTCGAAGTCACCCCCGACTCATGCTATGTTGTAGGACTGGCATGCTCTATGATGCTTTGGGTCAAGGAACTAATGGACTACAGTGTCTCAACCTCAACACTCTCCTTCATAATGGATGGGATAACCATGTGCTCATAGGCTAGTAGCTATGGTTCAAGATGTGCCCCTGCTCTATCTTGTGCAGAGCTCCCACCTCCACCCTGGAAGTCTCGCATATCAAAATAGTTTGGGAATTTATTGAGGACAAACTTGCACTAGAGTTTCCTCAAAAAATATTGCAATACCTCATTATTGTTGCATGGAGGATGGTCAAAAACCGTCCACCACCTCTGCCAAAAATGGTTCTTTATCCCTTGGTGGTTGCACCAATGGATAGAGAACCTCCTGCTTGAAGGGTGTAGAGGTTGATTTATTCGTGGGTTTGTGAAAAGGGAACATAATTCAAATTTTATAATTTTTCTTCTTTGACTTGTTTATAAGACAATTTATCTATATAGAATTGTCTAAACTTTCTCCTCTTATCTGACCAAGTAGTTATTTGCTTGCTAATTGAATCTACATTTGATAAAATAGATTCAAGACTTTGAGCAAGTGTGGCTCTATGCGAGGTTGAACTTGTAGGATCTTTCAACCTTGCAATTATGTCCTCAATTTGTTTTTTGTTATTTTCAATTTTCCCCATAAAATATTCTTTTGTTCTAGGGGCATATTGAGGAATTACTGGAGGTATTTTTTGGGGTTGTTCTTCATTAGGTATTTGGTGTTGAGATGATTGAGGATTTTTAGGAGAAAGAGGTTCATTATCAATTCTTGTAAATTAAATATATTTACATCAAAAAATATATTAAATATACCTATTTAATAACAAATTCAAACAAAAAAACAATAAAGACTTACTCCTTCAACCTCACCAACATCGTGGTAGTATTTTGGCCAAGTTTTGGGAACAATTTGGTGAAGAAATTGAACTCTAATAATGTGAGCACACTTCTTAGGGTTTGTAGGCAGCATGTTTGAGGAAACTTGTAGAAAATAACAATGAACAAATGTTGCTTTTTTTGTTTATATGACTTGTAATGTGTTCACATTATAACACAAATGTGTTATGGCCTTGGTGTGGCCGAGCCTAAGGATTAGTCAAACCAATCCATAACACAAGCACATTAAAACACAATCATTTGATGGCTTTTTAAAAAAGAAAGAAAGATGGGTGGCCATTTTTTGGCCCCCCATCTTCCTGCACCCACCCTAGATGTGTATTGTTTTTAAGATCTTGTAATACCAAACATCAATTACTCAATATTGAGTGATGGACTACTGCTAAGGAGGTATTATATAAGTGGATTGGCTAATTTTTGAGCTAGTAGATTATCTATATCACATTGGACCTAACCCAACAAAGCATGATTACTACATTATAATAGGTGACAATGAACTAGAACAAGGTAGTAGTCATGAAAATTTTCAAAGAATTTGAAAAGGATAGAGTGTACTGTCATATGGGTAGTTTTGAAAGAGTAGTATTAGGAGCACAATCCAATTAAGACAATGTGAGATGCGTGATGGTTAACAATGGTGACAAAAAAGAGATTCAAGGATTCCTAACAGTCATTGGAAGAAGAAGGGAACTTTAGATGACAAATCAAAGGTAGATAAGACAATGAACATAATAGAAATAAAGTAAAAAGTACCAATAGTAATAGTAAAAAATCCTAAAGGGATAGTTCTATGAGAAATCAATTCATCCCAATGTTGGTCATCACATTCCATAACATCCCTTGTCCTGGGCATAGGTAAATGATAGGAAATCAAAGGAGAGGACAGTTATGGAGATATAGAGGAATGCCTATGGAAATGGATAGACTTTCAAGACAATAGAGGCCATTGATATGGAAATGAACCTCATATGAACAAGGTCAGTGTATCAAACATGTCTGCCAAACATGAGTGCTAAGTGTAGGATAGGGTAAAAATCAAGGCAAAAGGAATGAACAAATAGTATCAACCACGACTACCTAAAATCCAAGCCTAAATGTTTCAAATCCAAAGAAGAAGTACAAATAGCAATAGAAAACAAAGAACAAAGTAGCAATACCAAACTTTCTATGCCATGGTTGAATCATCTTCCTTGCACCCCCTCCATTTTGTTGTCTATGCAAGCTTGCCCTTATATTTTGTTGTATGCAAGTGTGAGCTAAGTGACAATGATACAAAAATATTAGAGATCGTGGTTGTAAGGTTGGAATGAAAGAGAAAACTCTCTTTTATAGAATATCCCATTCAAATGAATGATTGAGATTGAAAGCCAATATGATGCAGAGATCAACGGATGAGGTTGCTTGCACATTGAAGAGATAGGGTTAGGGTCAAAATAGGATTTGTTAGGGATGGACGGTGGAGATTAAAAGGAGAATGTGACATGATCAAGGGTTGATATTTAAAGGAGCAAATTCAATAATCATAAGATTATTTAATTTGGGAGGGATTTTGAACAATTAAATAACCAAGGTAACTATTTAATTTGTAGAAGGAGAGGGAAAATGGGTTTTTTGATTAAAATAATTAAGAGCAACCATTTAATTAGAAGTGGAGGAAAAGGGATAATAAATAATTAAATTAATTATTTAATAATGGAGGTAATAGTGATAAGGTAATTGGATAAATGAAATTTATCTGATTATGGAAGAAAAGGTTAATGAACAGTTAAATAATTAAAATGATTATTTAACTATAGAAGAAAAGTGAAGAATGAATAATTAAATAAATAAGAATTTATTTAATTATAGAGAGAAAGGGATATTAGTGACACAATTAAATATTAATTTATTTAATTAATCGAAAGAAGAATAAAGAAGGGGAAATGAATTAATTAAATAATTAAAATTATTTAATTAATAGAACATGACTTTAGGAAATAATCAAATAATTAAAATTATTCAATTATGTGGGGAAGAAGGGAAATCAATGTAAAAAATGGCGTTCATAGGCCCAAGACATTTTTTCAGTGTCTACATTTTGCCCCTCTTTGAAATAATGTGAAGTCATTAGAACGTTGTATCAAAGAATAAACAAGAAAATTCCAATAAGAAAATTTGACAGGAATGAATGCAAGGATTGACGAAAGAAATGTTAGCAAGAGGAAAATTTTAGCATGGGGTTAGACAATTGAAGAGGGATTGAAATTTTACCTGATGGATATTAGGATTGTATAATTATCATCATTGGGTGTTGAATTATGGAAAATGGATAACAAACACTCTAGTATGACATAGACCAAGAGGTGCAATGTTACCACTTGCAAAATAGACAAATGACAGACAAGGAGTGCCATGAATTAGACTTGTAACTATAGAACCTTGTCGGAATGTGTAAAATAAGAAACCACAAGGCATGTCGATCCCAATTAAAGAAAATATTAGATGACCTTTAACTTGCATAAGATGTTTGATTATGCAAAATGAAACCCTAATCACATGTAAGGAACTTAGTTGCCCTAGTCATATTTCCAAGAAAAACCACAAACAACAATCAAAGAGACAAACAGGTCATGATCCATCATTGCTCCTCTAAATCCTTCTTGGGACATCGCCAAGGTGCATAGTGACATGACCAAAGATAAATCAATAAAAATATAAGACAAACTAGACCAACAAAGTCACCAACCATATAGATATTTTTCCAATCAACGAGTGTTTGCTGATAAGATTGACAAGATTGATCAATTGATTGATTGATAATGCCTAGTTTTAGGAAAGGGAGCATGTCGTATAAGACATTGAGTCTGGTTTCGACCATGCACCCACTTGTATAAGGAAAATGATAAGATTGATAAATGATGATGTCTAGTTTTAGGAAGGACACATCCTATATAAGAAAAATGATAGGATCAAGTCTGGTTTCAAGAAATGAGGCAAGTCTTATAAGACGTTTAGTCTGGTTTTGACAATGTCACCTCTTGTATAAGACCATTGGTAGCCAGTAAGTGTTGATGGATATTGATGATTAGACAATTGATTTGTTTGGATTAAAGATTAGTTGGATAGTTACTCTATTGATTCATGATTTGGTTGAGGCTCAAATATTTGTTTGAGTCTAATCGAAGTGTCAACCTTAGCAAGGGACAACTTATTATGAGATAAATGATGATAGACGAGGATAGACTCAAAAAACTCTAAGGGACTGACCTAGTTCCTCAGGGGATCATGAAAGATGGCCTTGCCTACGTAAAGCACAAAGAAAATGTAGTTCGACTGACTTTGACCATGAATAATTTATTATTGTGATGTGAATCATGATTGAACCGACTCAACAAAACCCTAAAGGGATTGACCTAGTGCCTTGGGGGCTCATCGAATATGGAATTGCATAGATAACATGCATAGAGACATTGTAGTTCACTTGACTTTTATTGACATAGACTCTAACTTTGTTTTTGGAGTTTTTGATGTTTTCTGATTTTTTTAGATTTTGACACTTTTTTTTGGATTTTGATGTTTTTTGTTTTTTTATTTTTATTTTGGTGTTTTCTATTTTTTTTGGATTTTGATGTTTTAAAAACTGATACCATGTCCAAGATCCCATATGAAGCCCAAGTCTAGGAATTTCCCCCAGTTAGGTATATGACCAACTTATTATGGGTAGAGAGATTGATGGATGCCAATGTATCATGGATCGATATGAAAAGTGCAAGACACGAAATGTTAATGGTTCTTAGGCCATGAGAAGGATGAAAAATCTTTATTATGGAAGGATGATGTGTGCGAAGGATGGGAAAAAGGGAAAAACTAGATAAAATGATAGTAGATGATAGAGCAAAGAATGAATACACATGGTGCCTGTTTGCCAGGTTTTCACCATGGTACTTATCCAAAGCGCCATCGAAGTGGTTTTCACTATTAGATGAATTATTTCTCTTTACTTTTTTTCCATTTTTTTTGGTGTCACCAAGATGCCTATTTGCCAGGTTTTCATCAGGGTGACAATCTTTTTTATTTTTTTATTTTTGTATTTTTTGACTTTTTTGACTTTTTTTATATTTTTGACTTTTAACGGGATTCTCTGAAAGCTAGGTATAGTACTTGCGAAGGTGCATGCTATTGATAGGTTCTGGTAATGGTTCACCTTCAAGAGTAGAAATTTGATAAGCATAAGATCCATATACTATTGTTATGATGTAAGGACCCAACCAATTAGGTTTAAAATTTCTAGGTTTTTCTTGATCCATCTGATTCTTAGGATTCTCATTTACTCAAACTTTCTTATTATAGTTGTGGTGAATATGGTTATGATGTGCTTGTAAAGGGACTAAGGAATTATATCTCTTCTCATCCAATAGCTCTAGCTCATACAAACGGGCTATATAGTATTCTTGTTCATCAATGAATTGTTGCATAAATACTCTCAAGGATGGTAACTCAACGTCAATGGGAAGGATGGCTTCAGATCCAAAGACAAGGGAATATGGAGTGGCTCCTTTGGGAGTACAGATGCTAGTACGATAGGCCCATAATGTAGGATTAAGTTGGATGTGTCATTCACGACCAACATCATCAATAGTATTCTTTAAGATTTTGAGGATAGTCTTATTAGATGCCTCATCTTGATCATTATCTTGGGGGTAGTATGGAGTAGTGAAATGATGTTGGCTATGGAATCTCTTGCATAATTCATGGACATATTTATTTTTTAAGGGACGACCATTATCCATGACGATGGATTGGGGAACACCATACTGACATATGATGTAATTAAGGATGAACTTGGATATCTACTTGCCAATAATGTAGGTCATCAGAATGGCTTCAATCCATTTAGTGAAATACTCAGTTGCAACAAGGATACACTTATGACCATTAGCAGAGGTAGGGTGAATCTTTCCCATGAGGTCAAGTCCCCATTGAGAGAATGGCCATGGTTATGTAAGTGGATAGAGTTACTAAGTAGGTGTGTCTACAGCATCTCCATGTATTTGACATTGATGTCATTTCTTCACAAAGTAATAGGCATCACATTCCATAGTAGGCCAATAGTATCCCATTTTAATAATCTTCTTGGTTAGAGTAAGACTAGTAGAGTGAGATTCACACATATCATTGTTTAACTCTTGTAAGGTTATTTTCAATTCATCTTAATCGATACATCTTAGGAGAGTTCTATCTAGACTACGATGGTAAAGGGTATCATCGATGATGACAAATTTGGATGCTTTTCAAATAAAGGTCTTGCATTGGTTAGTAGACTATTCAGGAAGGATAATTTGGTCATGTAGGTAATTGTAAAAGTCTTTATACCAAGGAGAATCAAGACCAAAAAGTTCAAACAAATGGATCAACAGTTATTTCACAAATAATTTATACTATGGCACATTGTTAGGAATATCTAAGAGAGATCCAATGGTTGCTATTGCATCAACTAATTTTTTCTAAATCCTCAAGATTTTATTAAAGACCTAATAACATTGAAGTACACCTTAAAAATATCAACCATGCATTTGTAGGGAGTAAGATTCTCATATTATATATCACGGTCATCATTAACTTGACAGATAAGTAATTGGCAGTTACCATAGACTTGGAGATCCCTGATTTTCCATTTGAAAGCCATTCAGATTCCTATCAACTATACTTCATACTCAGCCATGTTATTTGTACTAAAAAATACTATTTTGTATGACATAGGTATTGAGTCTCCTTGAGGTGTGATAAAGAGAATGTCAGCTCCTGAACCATGATTTGTATAAGACCCATCAAAGTACAATTTATATATCATAGAAGTTTCTATTGCACAAGTGGATTCATTAGGAAACTTAGACACTAGAGGATGATCTGCTGTCATTGGTGCATCTACGAGTTGATCAAATATTACTTGTCCTTTTATTTCCTTACAATCAACATATTCTATATCACATTCACTCAAGCTCATGACCCACTTTGCTAGCTGACCTGTCAAAGTTGCTTCATGTTGTTGGTGTTTTTAGCACTGCAACAACTCAAACAGAATACAAGTATCCCACATCTCTTGAAAGGTAAATTTCTATCAGCAAGCCTCAAGAAATAACCCCAAGGTCTCTAATGTCAGGTCTTGACAATACATAAACAACTTAGTGATAAATTTGAAAATGTTGGTAATCACAAGGGGCCTTACAAATTAACAAACACTTAAAGTACTTTCTCATCAAATATAGCAATGTGGTGATGATTGATTCTAAAACTAAACCAAATTCAAAGAAAGATCAAAAGAGATAGGGTTGAAGAGAGATTCTAATCAATCACAATAATGATGGATGTGACAAGTGGATAGATCCCCAATAAAACCAATCTTTGCTTGATCAGGGACAAGCCCACAACTACATAGAAATGGTGCAATCTTCTAAGGAAATCAAAATATTTTCAAAACATGAATATTCACCCACATACCCAATTACTGGCACAATGTAAACAAGCATTCACAGTTAAACTTAGCACAAAATAGTGCCCAAAATAACTTTACACAACTTACAATGAGAAAATTACCAAAAGTATGGACCGAAGATTGATCAAACATCATTCACATTTCACCATCATCATGAAAGAACTAAAATCTAACATCTAAAATTGAGAATCAAGAACAGGAAAACATATGATTGTCAAAGATCAACACAAAGTTCACCAAACAATGACCCAATTGCATTAACTTCTCCAACAATTACATAACAATCTTCCAGATCTCTCTCCTCTACTATAACTACTCCTATTGATTTCTAAAATTCCAACTCTAGCTCTCTAACTCTAGTTCTAACTCTTTACAAATGATAAGGCACAACCTTTTATAGATATTACATTTCAGTGTCAATGGACAGGATTAAATAAATCCAATGGCATAGATCACTCTTCTAGAATCATCAGGAAGTTACATTGAGTTTGGCCAATTCATTATACATCATCAACCAATAAGATAATTCTGTTACAAATCTGGAGCAATGAGAAAAAAGGACTTTGCCACCTTGACATTGATGAAAATTTCTTATTGGAGGGATAAAACAACATCACATATCTCCTCTTGCTTGAAACACATCCTCCAAAAAATAACCTCCAATTGTATATAGTTTGGGCATAAATTCATAGGTAGGTGCATATTAAATATTTGAATTGCAGTTTTGAAATCCTGCTGGCAACCTATCTTTGGCACATATACATATGTAGGAGCATATGAACATCTTGAAATCATCTCCCTCAACATATCTTCATATGCAAGGGACTCAAACAGTTTTGAACATCCTTGTTTGGCACATTTTCTGTATGTGGGTACACTTTGAATAATTTGATATTTCCTCCTTTGATGACAAACCCAATAATATTTTCACCTCCCCATCATAGAATAGGCCTGCACCCAACACATAACAAGATCCATTTAAATTCACTTTACACAAGCATTTATTAGCCAATAGGCTATTCTATGTGGGGGAACCCCACCGACATTTCCTACAGTTAGATGCCGGCGGGGAGAATTTCCTATCGACTAAAGAAACAACATATGACACAAGTAGGTACCTACGCTCTAGGAAACATGATACAAAAGTGAAATTAAAAGAACTTGCCATGTGCATGTTGATGCATGAATTTACTCGATGTATTGCTATGTGCAAGTACCATTGATTTTGTCCACAAAACATTGATGGTCGTATCAAACTCTTATGTCAACCTGTTGTATCTAAACCACTACAATTCGTAAAGGAGTAAGAAAAGAAATTTCTTAATAAATGTTAATAAAATATGATTGTGATCCCTACTATGTTTGTGTCCACATGAATAGGCACCTAAACCATTTTAGTTTGGTCTTTGTTAATGAGGATGTGAGTTGGTTGTTGAAACTTTTAAGTAACTGCCAAAGTATGGAAGTAACCGTGCTATCGGATCAGGTGAAAGTTTTGTACTCAAAAGAAATCGATCCTATTGCGTAAGGAATTGAATAATGTTATGGTGGATTGTGTATTTTAATAGTGGTAATTGAGTGCCACCCACCCTCTATGCTGCCACATGATTAATTGCTCAGATATTACAGCTGGTAGTGTTTCTCAAGACTTTTAGGAATTTCTTTTGAGCTGTGATTTCCTACCTACGGTGGATTGAATATTTTTGCTGTATCATTTAATCTTCAGTTGCTGTACATATATTTTAAATCAAGCATAGTCGAAGGAACTAGAAGAAATAATAAATACAGTAGACAACCATCATTAAAGAGGAGAGGGGCATGTGATTGAAGGGGAGAGTCATGCCATTAATAGGGCATGGTGACCCTTCTTCGGACCAAGAAAAAATTGCAGGATGTGGATCTTCGAGGAGGATTATTAGCTCTAATGAGGAAAAACTTGGACATGTTACGAAGAATCATTTGCAGTGGTGAAATCGTGGCTTTCATCTCAGACCCATTTCTCACCATCAAAGGGATGTGTTACATTGTTGAAGCATGGTGTGTTCCTAGACCTAACGCCTTCTCATAGTAGCCAGAACCTCTGTTTCACTTGTTGCTACAGTGATACCAGCAACCATTGTCAGGTTCTTTATCATTTCTGAGTTATTGTATTTACTGTTATAAATATGAGCATTCTACTCCTTGATATTCAATGCATTCACAAATCTGCTCTAGAATGTAATTTCTGCTACCAATATTGCTTAGAAAATAGGACCGCCGTTGCACAAAGTTATTAGACAGTTCATTTCTCATTTAGCTGGTCAGTTTGGTGCCATACAAATTTGATGTTAATTTCTGATTTTACATGCATTGTAAATTAGACCTTTTATTAGTAGACTACCATAGCATTGTCCCTCAAATTTGTAATGCACTCTTGAATGTGTATGAGGAAGAGTATGAACTGCTATAACATAGATTTAAATGCTCAGAGTTAATGTAATATGATCTGCTAATGCTATGACTGAAATGTTCAAACCTGTAGCTTATATCTGCATGTATAACTGATGTCAAGGATCTGTAAGCTCATGCTAAGTTTGAATACTTTGATAATACTAATGTCAAGGATTTGTAAGCTCATGCTGTTCTGAGAGGGAGAACAGAGAGGAAAATGTAGAGAGAGAAGGGAGAAGGACGGCATGGGAGCAGAGAGAGCAGGCAGGAGAGATTAGTCAGATGGAAGTCAAGTTGGGAGGAAAAGAACGTAGAAAACAACACAGGAAAGAGAGGGGACAAAGGAAAACGTGAGGAGAAGAGAAGAGGAATGTGAGGAGTTGGAAATTCATGGGGAGCTCTTATAAGGTAGGTTTATGGATGAAAATTAGAGATGTCAATGGAGGACTTGCGTGCTTCAAATTAAATCAGAGATGTCATAACGGCTACTTATTATTCAGCAGGATTGTTGTGTGCTTCAAATTAAACACTCTTGAGCATCTAAACCTATCTTTTGATTCAAAGACAGGGGATGTGAAGCGACAATATTGCCAGGTACTTTTTTGGACTCGTTCTGGAATTTTTTAAATTTATTTTGTCACTCTCTATGTTGGGAATTGAAAGCTCAGGCAATGTGTATGATTTGGGATAGATGTAGGTTTTCTACCAGGGTACAATCAATTGGTGTTTAGTTTAGTTTTGGAATTGTTAATTGGAAGCTCTTTTAAGTTGCTTTGTTATTTTTTCAAAATTCTTGAAGTTTAGTTGAAGTTTACCTGGTAGGGAAGTTATCTAGGTTAAATAATAAAAAAGTTAATTTAAAATATACAATTAATTAAATAGAAAATACGAAAATTAAATCAGTATGCCTATTTTAAATTTATTTATTTAAAAAACAAGTATTAATTTTTTATATAAGATAGAGAAGTCATTTAAGATAATAAAAGCAAAATTTATATAATAAATAAAATAAATTATTATGTATATTATAAAAATAAATAAATAAAATAATTTATATAATAAAATAAAAAAGATTCTTTAAATAAAATAAATATAATAATATAATAAATTTTTAATAAAAATAAAATTTGTTCTGTCTTATAAAATCTAAACAATAAACAAATAGAAAAATGAAAAACTAAAGTTGTATAGGAAGTGTTGTTTTTGGAATGAATTGGAGAGGAGGGTAAAGAAGTAGAGAGGGAAGGATAGAGAAAGAGAGAGAGAGAGAGAGGAGGGAAAAAAGTAGAGGGAAGGATAGAGAAAGAGAGAGAGGAGGGAAAAGTAGAGAGGGAAGGATAGAGAAAGAGAGAGAG